>CM035171.1:18745507-19004325 GCA_020205615.1 Panax quinquefolius
ATTTTATCAATAAAGATTTAAATTTTGTCAAAATAATTTTTTTATTATATTATGGTGAATTTGAGATAATATTATAAATCAGGGTAGATTTATAAATTTTGCAAAGTATGCAAGTGGTTATATTATATTCGATTGGCTCTGGGAATATTCTTGCTTAGCAGGAATATTCGCATAACTACCAATCATCAGTGGACCCACAATGTAATTATCATTTTTGATCGAGAAAACGACAAAAATATTTTATCAAATAACTATGAAGTTTTACCGCTGATATACCGCTGAACTACTCTTGTAGTAAAGTACAAAAGAATACGCGTGGTCGCATAAGAAGACACCCTGTATTGATTATCGATGCTTATGGTGAGAAGTCACCATTGATTCCATTATCACGATTAATAATATGAATTATTATAATGATAATGACGCTTTTGTTTTATTCAGATTATTAACGTAATAAAATGTAAACATCTTTTATATAAAATAGAATACTTTATTAAAGTTATTCTATAAATGTAATATATTATATTTTATTACGATAAGTCAGTATAGTGTTTTTGATAAGATTTTAGATAAGATTGCATAAAGGTTTGATAAGAAATGTTTTTATATAAATAGAATATATTATATTTTATTTAAAAGATTTTTCTTTAAATACGGACCGCCGATTAAAGTAAATCAATCTGACCGCTCATGGATTAGTTACTACGCATTCCATTTTCCTATAAATAAGCTCATTCCTTCATTATTTTCTTACTTAATTCATCAAACTCTGTAGAGAGAAATTATAGAGAGAAGCTATAGAGAGAAAAAATATAGTAGTTAAGAAGAGATTCGCTCGCTACTTCACTACTTCTATATTCAGCCTTTTTACTTGTAAGTGGTGTTATTCTTTCTTCTTCGAAGAGAACTTCATTATTCCATTCATTATTATTCTCGCTGAATAACTCGTAAAAGTGGCATACCCTATACATAACCTCGTATACGCCAGATACCCTATACTTTGTGAAATCCTTATGTTATTCCATTGCTTATTATTCTCGCTTGAATAACTCAGATACGCTGCTTACCCTATACTTGGTGACATTCTTCTATTATTCTCGTTGAACATCCTCGTCTCTGTTTTTTACACCGACCGGTTCCGCTTTTTTATTATTCTCGCTGAACATCCTCGTCAGGTTTTTACACCGACCGGTTCCGCTTTTATCATTCTCATTGAATATCCTATCTCGCAGGTGTTTTTACACCGGATCCGGTTCCATCTTTATTATTCTCGTTGAACATCCTCGCTTGCGCGAATTTCACCGACCGTTCCGTTATTATTATTCTTCTGCTGAATAACCTCGCCTATGCCAAGCACCGCATGCACGGTGATTTCTTTTGTTATTCCATTCTTTATTATACCCAAATAAGTTAAAACTTTCGACTTCTATACTCCATGAAATTAGTAGAATATCCTCGATATTCATGCTTTCATCCAAAGATCTTTTCATGGAAATATTCTTCCGATCATTCTTGAATTTTACTCTCACGAAACAAAGATTATGTCGACAATTGACGTTAATAATTCATGGATTAAATAATTTTGAACTTGTTTTATCAATTATTATGTCATCACATCATCCTCATGTTATATTATGTTATCTTCGCTTACGCATAGATAGATGAACTTAGTATGATTACGACTGTGGATCATTCTAAGATAATCACGACTTGATATAAATGATGTGACAAAAGTCCTCAAAGGGGCTCGTAATGCAAATATGGATAGTTTTTGGTATGATTATGACCAGGGTGATTCTAAGATAGTCACCACCATCGATAATTTGATGAAAATCCTCGACCGTGGGTACAGGATGATTAGATGTGGTGGTTTATTTATTGTCGAGTCTCAAATAATAAAATTGATGAAAACCTTTAAAACCTAAAAGATAGTAGATTTTATTCTCTACTCACTTTTTTAATGGATCGCTTATTCCGCCGCAGCTTAAACCGTTGTTCATCAGATTTTATCGCTTAACATCATGTCAGGCTAATGATAATTTATTCTCGCATTATCTTAGTCATAATATTTCATCGGGCTAGTCGAGCTCACCTTTTTCTTTCACCGTTTCTCTTCAGAAATGAGAACATAGCCGGGACGAAGCCTGGGAACGTAAGTAATGGTCCGTAGGGATAAAGATTAGTAGTCCCTCACTATTCGTGAAATAAGTGTGATAATAGTTGTAATGAGGACTCTTTTCGAGTTTGTATAATATCTAGTAGAGACAATATTTGTATTCAAACTCACGCTTATGTCGATTGCATACCTACGCTTATATTAGTAAGTCAGATTTGAATTTATGTACCATGTAAGTGGCGACCCAAGACGGGTGACGATACCCAATTTTGGGGGCCACAACAGGTATCGTAGCTAGGATACGATCCCCGCCAAGATGTGAGATAAGAACTAGAGGGGGAGAGACGGGAATTCTTTCGCTAGTATGACCTACCTAAGTTTATTTGGTATTTAATTGGCTCACGTAGAGTATATAGGATAATATGTGATATGTTAATTAACCCTTGTTTTGTGACAAAGTTGTTTGTTTGAGAATGACATCCTAAAATGCCGAGATAAGCAATGAAGCACATGAGAGTGTTGATTCAAATTCAAACAAAAGGTAACGACCAACAACACGATAATAATCATATCGGTGGCAACGCCATCGTAACAATGATAACCATCGTGGGGAAATTATCATGCTAAGAATGGTAACCACTTTGCGGGTAATCAGGCAAAGATAATAGAAGTGGAAATTTCAAGAAGAGAAGGTCATTTAGCTCAATTTTGTCGTGCACCAAAGTCAAGTCCAAATGACTATAGGGCACCAAAGGTGATACGACAAAACAAAGTCGCTGGTTTTAGAAGAGCATTTTTCACGACTTCTCAAAAAGCGAGTAAACCGAACGGTTAGCACGTTAGTTAATTATAAATTCATGTAAGTCTATACCTTATAAGATACCGGCCTACCCATTATTTTATCTCTCTTCTTATGCTCAACGCTTAAATTTGACTTCGAGAAGTTAGACTTTGACTTATCGGTCAAACTTCGCTAAGAGAAAGCCTTCATATCGCTACTATTTTATTAATCTTGTTGATTCAAATAAACACTTTCACGCTACTTCGTCGATCTTATCTTTTGAAAATACTTGCCTTTGATGTAATTTTAGAAATCAATTGGTTAACTACTCATCATTCTTTTTGTAAGGTTGTTAGCTTTTCATATTCCATAACCAACCTCATATACTAATTCAAAGTAACCAAACCCTAAAGTTAATCATCATTATATCGCTTATAAGTAAAGAGCCCCGAACCTTTCGTTGTTGACTTCCTCAGGTGAATGCACCGCTTTACTTTCTCGAGAGGCGACGCCGTGAATGAAGATGGCAAGTTTATAGGTATCATTGTGAGGTGCTATCTAGTTAAGGATGTAAGTCACAACTGGTATTAATGTGACGACTATCCAAGTCTTGACGAGAGAGTAATAGCTTTTGAATGATATTTCTATCATTAATAAATTTCTTGACGATTCTTGAAGACTTCCTAGCCTACCCTAGAGCGTGAAATCGAATTTTGTATCAATTCTCAAAGATAAAAAACCCATTTCTTAAACCCTCAAATATTTCTTCAACTAAAAGGATCTGCTTACGTGGATTATGATGAAAGTCATAATAAAAGCATTGACTAATGAAAATCATGGGTATATGAAGTATTAGTAAGTTTTATGATGAGTTATGTTGGTTATTATGTGAAAACATGAAAGTTTCTTAGAAATCACAAAGAGTTGAAAATCGATTTTGGTGAAAAACGAATATGAAATTCAATCGACCATATCTCCTATTATATTTTGAATTTTTGAATGTGGTCAAGTCCTAGAGTTAGATCTATGAGTTACCTAACTAATCCAAGTGGAATTACTGGAAAAGGTGTTGTAGATTTTTGTGTGGACTGATTTTAGCAAAGGAGGCCAAAGCTGTAAAACCTAAAAAAAGCTACTGCCATGAAACTTTAGAGGGCTGTTTCGGCCACTTAAATTATGAGAAAAATTCTGGCCTTTTGGGACATGAAGGTATATGGTATAAAGTACCTCCTGTCCAAAAATGAGCTCATTCTCGACTTAAAATGAGCAAGTTATGACTATTTCAATATTTAGGTTTTTCCGATTTAAAACGCTATAACCGAGTTCTATAACTCCGATGACCATGAAATTTAAACTGAAGCTCACGTTAACATGTGTAAGGTCCTGCCAAGATTTGGGAATTTTTGAGTTAAACTTGAGGTAGCTAATTTCTTAAGGAATTAATTAGAAATTGATTTTTGAAAATAGTAAATGAATTTTAAAAATTCGAGAAAAAATATATTTTCATTATGGGACTATATTATGCTAAATCCCAGAAAAGAAATATTTTTGGGACTGATTTGGTATTTTTCATGAAAATAGTTTAGTTACTTAACATATGAAGTAAATATGTTATGTGAAGTAACAAAGTTGAAAATAGATTTTTTATGGCTGTAGAATCCTATATAGAGTATATATGCATATTTTTTTGATGAGGGATTTGATAATTGGTGATGATATTTTATGAGTATGGCATTTTTTTGAATGATTAAATGCATTATATGGTAAAAAGCGTAAACAATTAAGATAAATTGTTTATAAATTTAAGAAGTGATTAAAATATTGTTATAATATTAATGATATTAGATTATGAGATTATTAAGTGATTGATAACATGGGGATATTCTTGAATCCTCGGATAAATTATATTATAAATGTTTAATATTTATCCTTTATCTCATTTGATCGATTCTTTATATCATTATCCTCATGTTTATATTACGCTGAAAGTCATCTCGGGCCTCAGAAGTATAGATGGACTTGGTATGATTATGACTGTGATTGTTCTAAGATAATCATAACCAGAATTGAAAACACAATTATCTTCGGGCAGTAGTGCATGGATAATTTGTGGTCGTGATACTAATGAATACACAATTATCTTCGTCAGAAGTGCATGGATAATTTGTGGTCGTGATATTAATGAATACACAATTATCTTCGGAATGAATATTAATTCGTCGGATAATATAATTTGTGGTCGCATATAATGAATAATGAATAATACACAATTATTCTTCGCCAGAAGGAATAATGGATAATTTGTGGTCGTGATATCGCGATACTGAATCAATACATATCATTCTTCGTAGTGTATGGATAATTTGGTCGTGTCGTCGATAAATGAACAATTATCTTCGCCGTAGTACGGATAATTTGTGGTCGGATACTAATGAATACACAATTATCTTCGCCGTAGTGTATGGATAATTTGTGGTCGTGATACTAATGAATACACACATTATCTTCGTCAGAAGTATGGATAATTTGTGGTCGTGATACTAATGAATACACAATTATCTTCGCCGCAGAAGGCATGGATAATTTGTGGTCGCGATACTAATGAATACACAATTATTTCGGCCGTAGTGTATGGATAATTTGTGGTCGTGATACTAATGAATACACAATTATCTTCGCCGAGTATGGATAATTTGTGGTCGTGATACTAATGAATACACAATTATCTTTCGGGCAGAGTATATGGATAATTTGTGGTCGTGATACTAATGAATACACAATTATCTTCGTCAGTAGTGTATGGATAATTTGTGGTCGTGATACTAATGAATACACAATTATCTTCGTTATCTTAGTAGATACTGGATATGGATATTTGTGGTCGTGATACTAATGAATACACACATTATCTTCGCCGTAGTGCATGGATAATTTGTGGTCGCGATACTAATGAATACACGATTATCTTCGTCAGAAAGTGGTACGGATAATTCGTGGTCGTGATACTAATGAATATCCTCGCCCAGTAGCGGTGGGATGATTCGGATGATATGGATTAATTATCGAAATGAGTCTCAAAGAATGAAATATTAATTCATGGATGTGGTAAAAGTCATCTTCGTCAGAAGGCATCGATAGACTTGTATGATTACGACTACCTGATTATTCTAAGATAATCACGATCAGATTGAAAACACGAATATCCTTAGCCAAGAAAGGTAATGGATAATTCATGGTCGTGATACTATTGTCGAGTCTCAAAGATTATTGGTTTTACAAATATATATCTTCGGCCTCAGAAAGCAAAAGATGAATTGTTAATAAATATCTTCGGCCCCAGAAAAGATGAATTGTTAATGAATATCTTCGCCTGATTGCAAAGATGAATTTAATATTTTCAACGATAAAGGTATTCAAGGTATCCTCACCTCTTTATCATACCAGTATCGCATTTCTAATTTCGAGGGCTAAATTCCATAAGAGGGGAGATCAGAGACCCCGATTTTATCAATAAAGATTTAAATTTTGTCAAAATAATTTTTAATATTATGGTGTGAATTTGAGATAATATTATAAATCAGGTAGATTTATAAATTTTGCAAAGTATGCAAGTGGTTATATTATATTCGATTGGCTCAGGAATATTCGCTTTAGCAGGAATATTCGCATAAACTACCAATCATCAGGGACCCCACAATGTAATTATCATTTGATTGATCGAGAAAACGACAAAAAATATTTTATCAAATAACTACGAAGTTTTACCGTGATTACCGCTGAACTACTCTAGAGTAAAAAGTACAAGAATACGTGTGGTCGCATAAGAAAGATACCAGATTGATTATCGATGCTTATGTGAGAAGTCACCACCATTCCATTATCACGATTAATAATATGAATTATTATAATGATAATGACGCTTTTGTTTTATTCAGATTATTAACGTAATAAAATGTAAACATCTTTTATATAAAATAGAATACTTTATTAAAGTTATTCTATAAATGTAATATATTATATTTTATTACGATATAGTGTCAGATAAGTATTTCAGATAAGATTTGATAAGATTGCATAAAGGTTTTGATAAGAAAATGTTTTTATATAAATAGAATATATTATATTTTATTTAAAAGATTTTTCTTTAAATATGGACCGCCGATTAAAGTAAATCAATCTGACCGCTCATGGATTAGTTACTACGCATTCCATTTTCCTATAAATAAGCTCATTCCTTCATTATTTTCTTACTTAATTCATCAAAACTCTGTAGAGAGAAATTATAGAGAGAAGCTATAGAGAGAAAATTATAGAAAGAAGAAGAGTATTCTCGCTACTTCACTACTTCTATATTCATTTTTACTAGTAGTGGTGGGTATTATTTCTTCTTCTCAAGAGAACTTCATTATTCCATTCATTATTATTATTCGCTTGAATAACTCGTAAAAGTGGCATACCCTATACATAACCTCAGATACGCCAGATACCCTATACTTGGTGAAATCCTTATGTTATTCCATCGCTTATTATTCTCGCTGAATAACTCAGATACGCCATTTATTCTATACTTGGTGACATTCTTCTATTATTCTCGCTGAACATCCTCGTCAGTGTTTTTTTACACCCGACCGGTTCCGCTTTTTATTATTCTGCTTGAAACATCCTCGTCTCAGGTTTTTTACACCGACCCGGTTCCGCTTTTTATCATTCTCGCTGAATATCCTATCGTGTTTTTACACCGGATCCGGTTCCATCTTTATTATTCTCGTTGAACATCCCGCTTGCAGAATTTCACCCGACCGTTCCGTTATTATTATTCTCGCTGAATAACTCGCCTATGCCAAGTACCGCATGCACGGTGATTTCTTTTGTTATTCCATTCTTTATTATACCCAAATTGGTTAAAACTTTCGACTTCTATACTCCATGAAATTAGTAGAATATCCTCGATATTTCATGCTTCATCCAAAGATCTTTCATGGAAATATTCTTCCGATCATTCTTGAATTTTACTCACTAAACAAAGATTATGTCGACAATTGACGTTAATAATTCATGGATTAAATAATTTTGAACTTGTTTTATCAATTATTATGTCATCATCATCATCCTCATGTTATATTATGTTATCTTCGCTTACGCGCATAGATGAACTTAGTATGATTATGACACTGTGGATCATTCTAAGATAATCACGACTTGATATAAATGATGTGACAAAAGTCCTCAAAGGGTCTCAGAATGCAAATGATGGATAGTTTTTGGTATGATTATGACCAGTGGGTGATTCTAGATAGTCATGACCATCGATAATTTGATGAAAATCCTCGACCGTGGTACAGGATGATTAGATGTGGTGGTTTATTTATTGTCGAGTCTCAAATGATAAAAATGATGAAAACCTTTTTAAAACCTAAAAGATAGTAGATTTTATTCTCTACTCGACTTTTTTTAATGGATCGCTTATTCCACCGCAGCTTAAACCGGTTGTTTATCAGATTTTATCGCTTAACATCGTCAAGGCTAATGATAATTTATTCTCGCATTATCTTAGTCATAATATTTCATCGGGCTAGTTGAGCTCACCTTTTCTTTCACCGTTTTCTTCGTGAAATGAGAACATAGCCGGGACGAAGCCTGGGAACGTAAGTAATGGTCCGTAGGATAAGATTAGTAGTCCTCACTATTCTCGTGAAATAAAGGTGATAATAGTTGTAATGAGGACTCTTTTCGAGTTTGTATAATATCTAGTAGACAATATTTGTATTCAAACTCATGCTTTATGTCAGATTGCATACCTACGCTTATATTAGTAAGTTGTATTTGAATTTATGTACCATGTAAGTGGCGACCCAAGACGGGTGACGATACCTAATTTTGGGGATGTGAGATACGATCCCCGGTTCAAGATGTAGATAAGAACTAGGAGGGAGAGACGGGAATTCTTCGCTAAGATGACCTACCTAAATTTATTTGGTATTTAATTGGTCTCACGTAGTATAGGATAATATGTGATATGTTAATTAACCCTTGTTTTGTGACAAAGTTGTTTGAGAATGACATCCGAAAATGCCGAGATAAGCAATGAAGCACATGAGAGTGTTGATTCACCAAACAAAAGGTAACCACCAACAACACGATAATAATCATATCGGTGGCAACGGCATCGTAACAATGATAACCATCGTGGGGAAATTATCATGCTAAGAATGGTAACCACTTTATGGTAATCATGGCAAAGATAATAGAAGTGGAAATTTCAAGAAGAGAAGGTCATTTAGCTCCAATTTTGTCAGTGCACCAAAGTCAAGTCTAGTGATAAGTGGCACCAAAAAGTGGATATGGACAAAACAAAGTCGCTGGTTTTAGGAAGTGCATTTTCACGACTTCTCAAAAGCGAGTAAACCGAACGGTTAAACACGTTAGTTAATTATAAATTCACAAGTCTATACCTTATAAGATACCGCCTCTACCCATTATTTTATCTCTCTCTTTATGCTCAACGCTTAAATTTGACTCCTAGAAGTTAGACTTTGACTTATCGGTCAAAACTTCGTTAAGAGAGAGCCTTCATATCGCTACTATTTTTAAATCTTGTTTGATTCAAATAAACACTTTCACGCTAATTCGCCGATCTTATCTTTTTGAAAATACTTGCCTTTGATGTGATTTTAGGAATCAATTGGTTAACTACTCATCATTCTTTTCGTAAGGTTGTTAGCTTTTATATTCATAACCAACCTATTATACGAATTCAAAGTAACCAAACTACTAAAGTCAATCATCATTATATCGCCATAAGTAAAGAGCCCCGAACCTTTCGTTGTTGACTTCCTTGTGTGGAATGCACCAAGCCGCACTTTCTCAGAGGCTTACATCGTGAATGAAGATGGCAAGTTTATAGGTATCATTGTGAGGTGCTATCTGTGTTAAGGGATGTAAGTCACAATTGGTATTAATGTGACGACTATCCAAGTCTTGACGAGAGTAATAGCTTTTTGAATGATATTTCTATCATTAATAAATTTCTTGACGATTCTTGAAGATTTCCTAGCCTACCCTAGAGCGTGAAATCGAATTTTGTATCGACCCCAAAGATAAAAACCCATTTCTTAAACCCTCAAATATTTCTTCAACTAAAAGGATCATTTTACGTGGATTATGATGAAAGTCATAATAAAAGCATTGGACTAATGAAAATCATGGGTATATGAAGTATTAGTAAGTGTTATGATGAGTTATGTTGGTTATTATGTGAAAACATGAAAGTTTCTTAGAAATCACAAAGAGTTGAAAATCGATTTTGGTGAAAAACGAATATGAAATTCAATCGACCATATCTCCTATTATATTTTGAATTTTTGAATGTGGTCAAGTCCTAGAGTTAGATCTATGAGTTACCTAACTAATCCAAGTGGAATTACTGGAAAAGGTGTTGTAGATTTTTGTGTGGACTGATTTTAGCAAAGGAGGCCAAAGCTGTAAATTTCGAAAAAGCTACTGCCAGAAACTTTTAAGGGGCTGTTTCGGCACTTAAATTATGAGAAAAATTCTGGCCTTTTTGGGACATGAAGGTATATGGTATAAAGTACCTCCTGTCCAAAAATGAGCTCATTCTCGACTTAAAATGAGCAAGTTATGACTATTTCAATATTTAGGTTTTTCCGACGAAAACGCTATAACCGAGTTCTATAACTCCGATGACCATGAAATTTAAACTGAAGCTCACGCTAACATGTGTAAGGTCCTGCCAAGATTTGGGAATTTTTGGAGTTAAACTTGAGGTAGCTAATTTCTTAAGGAATTAATTAGAAATTGATTTTTGAAAAATAGTAAATGAATTTTAAAATTCCGAGAAAAATATATTTTCATTATGGGACTATATTATGCTAAATCCCAGAAAAGAAATATTTTGGGACTGATTTGGTATTTTCATGAAAATAGTTTAGTTACGAACAT
Source organism: Panax quinquefolius (assembly GCA_020205615.1). Lineage (NCBI taxonomy): Eukaryota > Viridiplantae > Streptophyta > Magnoliopsida > Apiales > Araliaceae > Panax > Panax quinquefolius. Next base: position 18,756,364 of record CM035171.1, read on the forward strand.
ATGAGTTAAATATGTTATGTGAAGTAAATAAAGTTGAAAATAAGATTTTATGGCTAGAGAGAATCCTATATAGAGTATATGCATATTTTTTTTGATGAGGATTTGATAATTGGTGATGATATTTTATGAGTATGGCATTTTGAATGATTAAATGCATTATATGGTAAAGCGTAAACAATTGAGATAAATTGTTTATAAATTTAAGAAGTGATTAAAATATTGTTATAATATTAATGTTATTAGATTATGAGATTATTAAGTGATTGATAACATGGGATATTCTTGAATCCGGATAAATTATATTATAAATGTTTAATATTTATCCTTTATCTCATTCGATCGATTCTTTATATCATTATCCTCACGCTTATATTACGCTGAAAGTCATCTCGTGGCTCAGAAGGATAGATGGACTTGGTATGATTATGACTGTGGATTGTTCTAAGATAATCATATAACAGAATTGAAAACACAATTATCTTCGGCAGTAGTGCATGGATAATTTGTGGTCGTGATACTAATGAATACACAATTATCTTCGTCGTAGTAGTGCGGATAATTTGTGGTCGATATAATGAATACACAATTATCTTTCGCCGTAGTGCATGGATAATTTGTGGTCGTGATACTAATGAATACACAATTATCTTCGGCAGTAGTGCATGGATAATTTGTGGTCGTGATACTAATGAATACACAATTATCTTTTGTCAGTAGTGTATGGATAATTTGTGGTCGTGATATACTAATGAATACACGATTATCTTTTCGCCGTAGTGCATGGATAATTTGTGGTCGTGATACTAATGAATACACGATTATCTTCGGGTCGTAGTGCATGGATAATTTGTGGTCGTGATACTTAATGAATACACAATTATCTTTTCGCCGTAGTGTATGGATAATTTGTGGTCGTGATACTAATGAATACACAATTATCTTTGGTCAGTAGTGTATGGATAATTTGTGGTCGTGATACTAATGAATACACAATTATCTTTGCCGTAGTGCATGGATAATTTGTGGTCGTGATACTAATGAATACACGATTATCTTTCGCCGTAGTGGTATGGATAATTTATGGTCGTGATACTAATGAATACACGATTATCTTTGGTCAGTAGTGCATGGATAATTTGTGGTCGTGATACTAATGAATACACAATTATCTTTTGTCGTAGTGCATGGATAATTTGTGGTCGTGATACTAATGAATACACAATTATCTTCGCCGTAGTGTATGGATAATTTGTGGTCGTGATACTAATGAATACACAATTATCTTCGGTCGTAGTGCATGGATAATTCGTGGTCGTGATACTAATGAATATCCTCGCCCAGTAGTGTGGATGATTCGATGATAAGGATTAAATATCGAAATTTGAGTCTCAAAGAATGAAATATTAATTCATGGATGTGGTAAAAGTCATCTTCGTCAGAAGTGTATTGATAGACTTGGTATGATTATGACCACGGATTATTCTAAGATAATCATGATCAGAATTAAAAACACGAATATCCTTAGCCAAGAAGAAGGTATGGATAATTCATGGTTGTGATACTATTAAGTCGAGTCTCAAAGATTATTGGTTTTACGCTTATATATCTTCGGCCCAGTAGTGCAAAAAGATGAATTGTTAATAAATATCTTTGGCCCAGAAGCAAAGATGAATTGTTAATGAATATCTTCGCCCGATTTACAAAGATGAACTTAATATTTTCAACGATAAAGGTATTCAAGGTATCCTCACCTCTTTATCATACCACAGTATCGCACTCCTAATTTCGAGGGCTAAATTCCATAAGAGGGAGATCAGAGACCCCAGATTTTATCAATAAAGATTTAAATTTTGTCAAAATAATTTTTAATATTATGGTGTGAATTTGAGATAATATTATAGTTGTGGGTAGATTTATAAATTTTGCAAAGTATGCAAGTGGTTATATTATATTCGATTGGCTCGGGAATATTCTTCATTAGCAGGAATATTCGTATAACTACTCAATCATCAGTGGACCCCAATAATGTAATTATCATTTGATCGAGAAAACGACAAAAATATTTTATCAAAATAACTATGAAGTTTTACCGTGGTTAATGCTGAACTACTCGGTAGTAAAAGTACAAAGAATACGTGTGGTTCGCATAAGAAGACACCCAGATTGATTATCGATGCTTATGTGAGAAGTCACCACTTTTGATTCCATTATCACGATTAATAATATGAATTATTATAATGATAATGACGCTTTTGTTTTATTCAGATTATTAACGTAATAAAATGTAAACATCTTTTATATAAAATAGTAATACTTTATTAAAGTTATTCTATAAATAGTAATATATTATATTTTATTATGATAAGTAGTGTTGCAGTAAAGTTTTGCATAGTATTGCATATAAAGTTTGCATAAGAAAATGTTTTTATATAAATAGAATATATTATATTTTATTTAAAAGATTTTTCTTTAAATATGGACCGTCGATTAAAGTAAATCAATTTGGACCGCTCATGGATTAGTTACTACGCATTCCATTTTCCTATAAATAAGCTCATTCCTTCATTATTTTCTTACTTAATTCATTGAAACTCTGTAGAGAGAAATTATGTAGAGAAGCTATAGAGAGAAAATTATAGAAAGAAGAAGAGTATTCTCGCTACTTCACTACTTCTATATTCTATTTTTTACTAAGAATACTTCTTGAAGAGAACTTCTTTATTCTTCATTATTATTCATTGAATAAGAACTTCATATTCCATTCATTATTATTTTCCTTTATTTAATAACTAGTAAATTTGATTAATGTGGATATACCCTATACATAACCACAATGAGAGTTATCGCTCAATATTTTATTTTATTGATTCAATAATTCTTTGCGTTGATATTTTATATTATTGTTGTTCAATAATTGTCATCGCATTTATCTCCATTATCGGATCAATAATTCATATTATTTGAATAATATTATTAGATAGCATTATTGGCAATGTCTAGAAAGTTCATCAAGGAGAGGTTTGGTCACCTAATTGCGGCCAAGAAGGAGAAATCCTTATCTGAAAGCCCCTCTTTCCTTGAACTACTGGTTGTCATAATTGTGATTCTCATAATATTATTTGTGAATAATTAATTATTGATTCATATGATAAAGAAATATTTATTTTATGTGGATATAAATGATGGATTTATTTATGTGGTTATAAATGAAGAAATTATTGTTGAGGTGTTTTATCGAAGATTTTACCGTTCGGAGGTATTAAAAATTAAATCGGGGTTTTTGAGATATATTGCGGGTTATAATTTTAATCCGACCGTTGGATTGTGGTAATTTTTGGGTATGTTATACATACATAAGTTGAGTATATGTCCACAAATTTTGAACCGTTAAAATGCACGAATGATTTGTTGTGAATTTTAAGAGGTGTCGATTCGAAAATTAGGTTTATAATTGATTTTGGTGGAAAATTCTAGAATTGAGTGGGCCCCACTTGTGGTTGGTGAAGAAATGTGCTGAATTTTATTTCAAATGTGGTGGGTGGCAATAGTAGCGAGTAAAGCCATCAAAGTCATTAATGTTAAGTCCGCTTGGCGTCTTAACATTTTCCTATAAATAGAGGCTAAGTTAGAATTGAAAATCACACCGAAACAAGTTTTCTCTCTTTCTCTCTATATTATCGAAATGTATTTTTGTGAGTATTTTGAGTATACTTTGAGTATTGTTAGACATGATTGCAAGTTCCTTCAAAGACTATATCCTGTTTCAAATTTTTAAATTTAAGTCTAATCTTTCGAGGTAAGGGATGTTATTTTCTTTTAGGATGATATTATTTCTTCAATATCATTATGCTGAAATATTGGTTGGAACTTTTTATCAAATTTGGAACTTTTTCATGTCGGGGTTACTATTCACGAGTTACTATTCACGAGTTACTATTCATGAGTTACTATTCACGAAGTTACTATTCACGAGTTACTATTCAGCGGAAGCGTGAAAATGTTTTTTGTGGAATTTCTATCTTTTGGTGTCTGAGTTACTATTCACGTGTACTGAAGACTATTCACGATACTCTGACACTATTCACGATACAAGACTATTCATCGAAAAATAAAATTTCTTCTTTTCATCCAAAATATCTATTCGGATACTAGCTTTGATTGTATCCATGTTTTGATCATTCTTGAATTTTACACCACTATGATTATTTTTTGAGGTATTGTTGGACATGGATAAAACAAAGTACGAATCATTAATCCTTAATCCTTGTCATTTTTGTTTCACCGGATTCGTTCTTTAAAAATATTTTTCATCATCCTCGGTCTTAAATGATGATATTATTGAATATCTTCGGCACAGTAGTAGTGCAAGATGAATGATTTCTCAAGAATATCTTTGGCTGTAGTGCAAAGATGAGCAGTGTTTAAATGAACATGACCAATCGATGAATATCTTTGGCCCAGAGTGCAAAGATGAACAGTGTTGAGATGAATACGATCGATCGATGAATATCTTTGGCTGTGGTCAAGAAGATAAATGTTTGATTTGAGATGAATATCATTGATGTTACGGGGATAAAATTTTGATGATGGACCGTTAAATTCATAGATTATAGTAGATTTCATTCTCTACGTAACTCTTCTATGAATTATTATTTCCGCCGCTGCGAATATTGATCCGAAACTTGTTGCCTTATCAGATTCATCGATTTTTCCCTGTTGAAGACTAACGATAATTTGTTGATATTATCTTAGTCATAATATTCTTTATTGAGCTAGTTGAGCTCACCCTTTTCCTTTTGTTCCATTCTTCTCGTGGAGGCGAGAATATACGCGAAGTCGAAGTCCTGGGTATGGAATGAAGGTTTTAGAAAGGATTGTTTAGTAGTCCTCACCATTTTGTAAAATAATGTATCAATAAATGTGATGAGGATTTATTTGAGTATAAATATTGTCTGAAGATAATATTTGTATTTAAACTCACAGCTTTACCGTTGTAATAATAAAGTTGTAGTTGTTTACGTACTATGTATTGACAACTCGGAATGGGTGATGTATACCTATTTTGGGGCGTCACAACTTGGTATCGAGCTTAGGGATATGATCTCTGGCGGAGATCGGGAATAGAACTAGGAGGGAGAGACGAAAATCCTTCGCTAAGTGTGTCCTACCTAAGCTTATTTGTTAGTTGAGTCAATATATAGGGATATTATGTGATATATTGATTTCCTTAATTAACCCTTGTTTTATGGCGATGATTTGAGAATGTCGTTCGAGAATATTAACAATGAGTAAATGAGGCCGTGGAGATGCTCAGATTTACCAACGAGGAGAACGTGCAACAGTGACAATGTTCCTCCCGTGAACAACACCATGGAGCGAGATGATGAACGGGGGATGTTTAGAAGCTTTTTGCGATTCATGCAAAATCGCATTTAGGGAGACTCGTGTTCAAAATACAGAGGAAATGATAGCGATTCACGGGTTGTCACAAATGCCCGAGCAACAAAGAGTTGGGACCACGAATTTAAGGAAAGCCGATCCGATCATGGCGGAAACATGGGTCAAACAAATTACCAAGATATTCGATGTCTTGGGATGCACGAGAAACGAAGGTTCCATTCGCCACCTTTATGTTCCGCAATGGCGAGGCGGACTCTTCGGTGGGAGTCGTGAAGCGTACCATCCATCCACCGCACTCAAAGATGTCTTGGGAGAGCGTTTGAGAGACTATTTAATGACAAATACTTTCCGAAAGTGTTCGTCATATGAAGGAAGTGGAGTTCATCGATTGGAACAAAACAACATACGCGGTGTCTCAATGCGAGGCAAAGTTTGCGAGTTATCCAGTTTCGCACCTCATTTGGTGGAGGATGAGGAACGTGATGCCGCGGATGTTTCTTAGAGGTTTGAAACCCTATACGTCAAGATCTCATTTCATAAACTTTCTCTTTATTCGTATGTTGTAAACAGGGCTCAATTATTAGAAGCGAGATAACGAAGTACGGCCAACCGAGGACCATAACCGTGGATCGTACTCGAGATAGCAACAAACGTAATAATGATAACTCGGAGAAAAAAGCAGATGACAGAAATGGTAACCACTGGTGGTAATCATGGCCATGAAAAATGTAAGAAGCGAGTTAGGAGGAGATTTTAAAAAGAGGAGATTTAACAACGACTATATGAAGACGATAGTCTTGTAAGAAGAATCGGTTCTAAGGGAGAGATCGACCACCCATTCATATATACTACAAATGCGGAAAAGAGGGACATATCGGTCCCAAACCGCCCACAACAGTTCAAGGTATGCTATAGTTGTGGAAAGGAAGGACATATCGCCGAGATTATGCAGTGGCGAAACCTAGTTCAATGAGGACGGTGACTCGAAAGATATCCCGGAAAAAGTCAAAGTCAACGATTAAGGGAAGAGCGTTTGTTGTGGATTTGGTCATAATGCGAGGAACCCAAACGAGGTTATCACGGGTAAGCTATTTATAAATTCTTGCGAAGTTTATACCTTACTTGATCTTTAAGTTACCCATTCATTTATCTCTCTGCATGTGCTCAACGCTTAAACTTGACTCGGAGAAATTAGACTTTGATCTATCTCATGGAAACTCCGTTAGGAAAACTTTCATCACATCCAATGTTTATAAATCTTGTTTGATTCAAGTTGGCACCATTACCTTACACATTGACCTTATCTCTTTAAAGATACTTGCTTTTGATGTGATTTTAGGGATTGATTGGTTAACTACTCATCATGCCAAAATTGATTGTTTTCGTGAAGGTTGTTAGTTTTCATATTCCTAACCAACCCGACAGTTATGCGATTCAAGAACTAAACCATTAAAATCAATCAACATCATATCTAATCATAAAGCTATTCGTTTATTGAAAAGCGGATGTCAAGCTTTCTTAGCCCATGTTATGGATTTGAATAAAGACACGCCAAATTTGAATAATATTCTGTTGTTATTGACTTTCTGACGATTTCTGAAGAACTTCCGAGTACCCCCGAACGTGAAGTTGAATTCTTTATTGATCTTGAACTCGATGTACAAAGCCCATTTCTAAAACCCATATCGAATGGCTCCTATTGAACTTCAGAGTTAAAGGTCCAACTACGGAATTGTTGGACATCCGGTTTCATTCTGTAAATCCTAAGACGTCTCCTCGGGGTGCTCTGCTTTATTTGTAAAAAAAAAAGACGGGAGTATGCGACTTTGTATTGACTATCTCGAATTGAACCATGTCACCATCAAGAATAGGTATCCTCACCTCGTATTGATGACTTGTTTGACCAATTCTGAGGCACAATTCTTTTCAAAAATCGATCTTCGCTACGGATATCATCAATTGAAAATTAGAATCGAGGATATTCCAAAGACCGCCTTCGAGAACTTCGGTATGGGCATTATGAATTCTTAGTCATGTCTTTCGGACTAACTAATGCTCCCTGCGGCTTTCATGGATATGATGAACCGAGTATTCAAGGAATATTTGATCGATTTCGTTGTTGTCTTTATTGATGACATCCTTATATATTCCAAAAGTCGTGAAGATCATGAGCACCATTTGAAATTTGGTACTCCAAAGGCTTCGCGAAAACCAACTATATGCCAAATTGAAGAAATCGAGTTCGGCTTCGAGGAAGTAGCATTTCTTGGGCATGTGGTGTCAAAACATGGAGTATCTGCTGATCCGTGCCAAGATTGAAGCAATCTGAGTTAGCAACCAAGCCTTTCGGTGGTCAAGACGTAGCTTTTTGGGCTTAAATTTGGTTATTATCGGAGATTCGTGGAAGGGTTTTCTCGATCGCTACTCCATTAACTCAAATTAACTCGGAAGGATACAAAATTCGTTTGGAGCGAAGAATGCGAGAAAAGTTTCCAAGAGCTTAAGAGAGACTTATTTCTTTTTGTTCTAACAATACCATCCGGTTCGGATGGATTTGTTATCTCAATGATGCTTGAGCAAAGGGTTAGGATGTGTTCTCATGCAACGTGGGAAAGTCATAGCTTTATGCCTCGCGACAACTTAAAGAGTATGAGAGAGAATTATCCTACTCATGATCTAGAGTTAAGCGGCAATCGTTTTCAGCTTAAAGATATGGAGGCACTTATCTATATGGGGAGAAAGTGGAGATATATTCGGACCATAAAAGCCTTAAATATTTCTTCACTCAAAAAAGAACTCAACATCTGGCGGCGACGTTGGCTCGAGCTATTGAAAGACTACGACCACACTATTCATACCATCCCGGTAAAGTGAACGTGGTAGGCGACGCGTTGAGTAGAAGATCATATCACGAACGCGAGTGCGATGATGTCAAGTATCGCGATAGAGCCAACTTTAATAGAAAAAGTTAAGGTTGCTTTCGAGCCAATGAATCCCGAGGTGATGCGTATGAAGAAGAAAGTACAAGAAGGAGCTATTCCTAAGCGAGAATTGATGAAGAAGGAATACTTGAGTCCACTCTGACTTTGTGTGTTCTAACGACTCGATTTGAAGTACAAGATTATGATGGAGGCACACAATACACCATTCATGATCCATCTGGAAGTACTAAAATGTATCGTGATCTTGACATACATTTTGGTGGAATAATATGAAGAGAGAGATTGCAAAGTTTATCTCGATGTGTTTAACTTGCAACGTGTAAAGGCGAGCATCTAGTACCTAAGGGTCCGTTGCAACCACTTGAGATTCCGGAATGGAGGTGGAACACATTACCATGGATTTCAAGTTCACGGTCTTCCTACGGTTTCTCAAGGCATCAATGCTATTTGGGTTATTGTTGATAGATTAACCAAGTCTGCTCATTTCTTGCCGATCACGGAGACTTATTCCCTTGAACGTCTTGCTAGTATGCGTAAATGAGATCGTGAGGTTGCGTGGCATGCTGTATCCATAGTTTGGATCGTGACCCAAGATTCACTTCAAGATTTTGGGTTAGCTTGCAAAAAAGCTATGGGCGCGGATTTGCGATTTAGTTCGAAGATACCATCCCCAAACAGACGAACAATCGAGAGGACTATTCAAACTCTTGAAGATTTATTAAGACTCGTCCCTGAACTTCAAGGGCGGTTGGGATAAGTATTTACCATTGGTGGAATTCTCCTACAACAACAGATTATCGTGCAAGTATAGGTGTGGCTCCATTCAAGCATTATATGGACGAAAATGTCGTTCTCCAATATGTTGGGATGAGGTGGGTGAAGCAACATTGTTGGGACCCGAAAGTTAAGACGTATGACTCACCGAAAAGATCCAAATGATTCGACAACGTGCTATACAAACGGCTCAAGATCGACAAAAGAGTTATGCGGATCTTCATCGAAAGGACGTGGAATTTAATGTAGGGATCATGTATTGTTCATGAAGTTGCTCCATGGAAGGGAGTTACAAGATTTGGGAAGAGAGGAAAGCTCAATCCACGATTTATCGGTCCATTTCAAATTCTCGACCGAGTAGGAAATGTAGCCTATAGACTTGCATTACCTCCAAGTATGTCTAAGTGTTCATAATGTGTTTCACATATCTGCTTAAGTAAATATGTGAAAGACCCGAACCACGTTATAGAGTTAAAGCAGACGAGATAGCCAAGACTTAACGTATGAGGAGGTACTGTCAAGATTTTGGATAGGAAGGAGCATGTCCTACGCTGCGAAAGGTCATACCACAAGTTAAAGTTTTGTGGAGGAATCATGCTATAGAGGAAATGACACGGGAATTGAAAGCGGAAATGAAAGCGAGGTATCCTCATCTTTTCAAAACACCGTGTACGTCGTCAATTTCGAGGACGAAATTTCATAAGAAGGGGGAGGTTGTAAGACCTCAAATTTTTTTTTTAAATAAAAAGGAATTTCCTTTATTTATTATTTTGAAATAGTAAGGGTTGATTTGATTAATGTGGATAGTTAAGGGTTAAATACATAAATATTTCAAAATAAGCGAGTGGTTATAAAATATTCATTTTGTGTGGGGAATATTCGTTTGGTCGTGGAATATTAAATCTTTGTCGGGAATATTAAATGCTGACGCCAAGCAGACCATGTGTAGGCCCCATAACGGAAAGCGATTGGATGAAGAAAACGACAAATATAAGTTGGTTAAAAATAACTAGGCGTAGTTATTCTTAAGAAGGCATTGGAATACCCGGTGGTTAAAATACGATGTCTGGCGTGGTTGCTTGCGATGAGTACACCGGTGATTGCCGCGATGTTGTTGAATTATTGATCCTTACGTAAAGAAGCCTTTACTCAATAATTTTCACGGTGAATTCTATCGCTCAATATTTTATTTTATTGATTCAATAATTCTTTGCGTTGATATTTTATATTATTGTTGTTCAATAATTGTCCTTTGCACATTATCTCCATTATCGGATCAATAATTCATATTATTTGAATAATATTATTAGATAGCATTATTGGCAATGTCTAGAAAGTTACATCGAGGAGAGGTTTGGTCACCTAATTGCTTGCGCCAATAAGGAGAAATCCTTATCGGAAAGCCCCTCTTCCTGAGGAACTACTGGTTGTCATTATAATTGTGATTCCAGAATATTATTTGTGAATAATTAATTATTGATTCATATGATAAAGAAATATTTATTTTATGTGGATATAAATGATGGATTTATTTATGTGGTTATAAATGAAGAAATTATTGTTGAGGTGTTTTATCAAGATTTTGCCGATTGGAGGTATTAAAATTAAATCGGGGTTTTGAGATATATTATGGGGTTATAATTTTTAATCCGACCGCTTGATTTGTGGTAATTTTGGGTATGTTATACATACATAAGTTGAGTATATGTCCACAAATTTTGAACCGTTAAAAATGCACGAATGATTTGTTGTGAATTTTAAGAGGTGTCGGATTCGAAAATTAGGTTTATAATTGATTTTGGTGGAAAATTCTAGAATTGAGTGGGCCCCACTTGTGGTTGGTGAAGAAATGTGCTGAATTTTATTTCAAATGTAGTGGGTGGCAATAGTAGCGAGGTAAAGCCATCAGTGTTGCGGAGTTAAGTCTCCTTGGACGTCTAACATTTTCTATAAATAGAGGGCTAAGTTAAATTGAAAATCACACCGAAACAAGTTTTCTCTCTTTCTCTCTATATTATCGAGCGTATTTTTGTGAGTATTTTGAGTATACTTTGAGTATTGTTAGGCGGTCTGCAAGTTCCCTTCAAGACTATATCCTGTTTAAATGCAAGTATTAATCTTTTCGAGGTAAGGGATGTTATTTTCTTTTCGGATGATATTATTTCTTCAATATCATTATCGTTGAAATATCGGTTGGAACTTTTATCAAATTTGGAACTTTTTCATGTCGGGTTACTATTCACGAGTTCTTATTCACGAGTTACTATTCATGAGTTACTATTCACGATTACTATTCACGAAGTTACTATTCATGAAGCGTGAAAATGTTTTTTGTGGAATTTCTATCTTTTGGTGTGAGATTCTTATTCACGATATCTGACCTTATTCACGATACTGACCTATTCACGTGTACTTTGACTTATTCATCGAAAAATAAAATTTCTTCTTTTTCGTCCAAAATATCTATTACGGATACTAGCTTTGATTGTATCCATGTTTTGATCATTCTTGAATTTTACACCACTATGATTATTTTTGAGGTATTGTTGGACATGGATAAAACAAAAGTACGAATCATTAATCCTTAATCCTTGTCATTTTGTTTCACTTGGATTCGTTTCTTTAAAATATTTTCATCATCCTCGAGTCTTAAATGATGATATTATTGAATATCTTTGGCACATGTGGTGCAAAGATGAATGATTTCAAGAATATCTTTGGCTGTAGTGCAAGATGAACAGTGTTTAAATGAACATGACCAATCGATGAATATCTTTGGCCTCAGTAGTGCAAAGATGAACAGTGTTGAGATGAATGAACACGACCGATGAATGAATATCTTTGGCCCAGTAGTGCAAAGATAAATGTTTGATTTGAGATGAATATTGATTGATGTTACGAGGATAAAATTTTGATGATGGACTGTTAAATTCATAGATTATAGTAGATTTCATTCTCTACGTAACTCTTCATGAATTAATTATTATTTCATTAATATTGATCAAAACTTGTTGTCTATTGTATTCTATCGATTTTTCCTGTTGAAGACTAACGATAATTTGTTGTATATTATCTTAGTCATAATATTCTTTACTTGAAGCTAGTTGAGCTCACCCTTTTCCTTTTGTTCCATTCTTCTCGGGAGGCGAGAATATAAGCGAGTGCGAGTAGCGGGGTATGGAATGAAGGTTTTAGAAAGGATTGTTTAGTAGTCCTCACCATTTTGTAAAATAATGTATCAATAAATGTGATGAGGATTTATTTGAGTATAAATATTGTCTGAAGATAATATTTGTATTTAAACTCACGCTTTCTTTGTTGTAATAATAAAGTTGTAGTTGTTTACGCATCTACGTATGACGATTGAACTCGTAATTCAGAATGATGATATACTATTTTGGGGCGTCACAAAGATACCCTATACTTGGTGAAATCCTTATGTTATTCCATCTTTATTATTACATTGGAATAACTCGTATCTGCCATTTACCCTATACTTGGTGACATTCTTCTATTATTCATTGGAACATCCATGCGTCATGTGTTTTTACACCCACCCAGTTAAGATTTTATTATTCATTGGAACATCCTGTTTGTGTGTTTTACACCGGACCGGTTAAAATCTTTATCGTTCTGTTGGAATATCCTATCTCGTGTGTTTTTACACCTGGATCCAGTTCCATCTTTATTATTCATTGGAACATCCCGCTTGGTGTGAATTTCACGACCCGGTTAGATTATTATTATTACATTGGAATAACTTTGTCACGCCAAGATCTGCGTGCGTGGTGATTTCTTTTGTTATTCCATTCTTTATTATACCCAAATGGTTAAAACTTTGACTTCTATACTCCATGAAATTAGTAGAATATCCTTGATATTTGCGTTTCATCCAAAGATTCTTTTCATGGAAATATTCTTCCGATCATTCTTGAATTTTACTTTACTGACAAGATGTCGTGACAATTTGGGCGTTAATAATTCATGGATTAAATAATTCTTGAACTTGTTTTATTGAATTATTATGTCATTGTCATCATCCTCATGTTATATTATGTTATCTTTTTGAACGCAACGTCGTAGATGAACTTAGTATGATTATGACTGGATCATTCGGTATAATCATGACTTGATATAAATGATGTGACAAAAGTCCTCGATGGCACGAATGCAAACGATGATGGATAGTTTTGGTATGATTATGACCGGGGGTGATTCGGTATAGTCATGACCATTGATAATTTGATGAAAATCCTTGGCCAGTAGTGCGGGGATGATTAGATGTGGTGGTTTATTTATTAAGTTCGAGTCTACAATGATAAAATTGATAAAAACCTTTTTAAAACCTAAAGATAGTAGACTTTATTCTCTACTTGACTCTTTTAATGGGTTCTTTATTCAAACTGCCAGATTAAACCTGGTTTATCTATTATATTTTATCGGTTTAACATCATTGAAGGCTAATGATAATTTATTACTGCATTATCTTACCATAATATTTCTTCTTTGAAATTAGTTGAAATTTTACTTTTTCTTTCATTTGTTCTCTTGAAATGAGAAACATAAATTTGAGACGAGTCGGGGACAATTAATGGTCCAGGAGGGATAGCGTTAGTAGTCCTCCCTATTCGCGAAAAGTGTGATAATAGTTGTAATGAGGACTTTCCTTTTGAGTTTGTATAATATCTAATAGACAATATTTGTATTAAACTCACGATTTATGTCGATTGTATACTGAGCGCTTAGGTTAATAAGTTGTATTTGAATTTATGTACTAAGTATAAGTGGCGGCCAAGAGATGGATGGCGATATCTAATTTTAGGGGCGTCACAATATTACCCCAAGTATTAAATATAATTTTGATTCTCTCACTATTTTATGTCCAATAAATAACAATCTCTTATTCCAATCTGAAGCAATGATATAGATATTTAATATTATAGTTAATCTTTATCTGATCGTTTTTTAATATTTACGCGTAATTAAAAATTACCTATATTAAGGAACGGAGGGAGTAGTGCAAAGTTTAGTGAAAATAATATTAAAAAAAAATAGTAGTGACATGGAATGGCAGCAGTCTGTAGTTCTGTTGGTCCTAAGACCAGACGACTTTCTTAATCTGCAAAAGCCCGCGCAACACAGAAAGAATATATATATATATATATATATATATATATATATATACTCTCCTATTTTGTTTCATTGTTCCAGCAGAAAAGTAGGTCTGTTCTTTTTGTAGTGCGGAAGTAATTGGATCGATCATTCCTCGTTGATGGCTTCCCGAATTGTGAAACGCGTCCTTCGAAGTCGTCCCGCCGAGATATTCTCAACTGTTCCTAACCCTATTTCCACTTCGGGTTTCCCTTCAATCCACCGCTCATTCTCTTCATCCTCAAATCTCATAACAGCGACCCTCTTTCCCGGCGACGGAATCGGCCCCGAGATCGCCGACTCCGTCAAACAGGTCCGCCTCACTGATCTGAATATATATCTATGCATACGTATATGTTTTCTTCCTTTGTTCATTTTCTGTGTCAACTTAAATAGGGTTTATAAATTCATTTGTACCTGAATTGTATTTTGTTACGAGTGAATTGGTTGAGTGGTTTATATGATGTCCTTTTGTGGGCAAGCAACTCTGATTCTATTTGTCAAGTCTATAACCTGAAGCTTTATTTTCTAATGAATTTTCCTCGAACATGTGCGTTTTAGAATTATAATCGAAAAATAAAATTAAAAATTATAGAATATAGAAATTAACACTAGGAAAGAAAATCAACTTTTAATCTTGCCCAGATAGATTTGAAAACATTAATTACTCTTGCTTCTGGAAGTGACTTTGCTTAGATGTTTTATATGTCTCCAAAAGTTTAAGGATTGGGGGGGGGGGGGACGGGTACATGTTGTACCGGTCATTAGTACATACAGAGCAAATTTTGGGCCATTAGATTTTTTAAAACAGATCTGATGGTCACAATTAAATACTAACTATCTCAGCCTTTTCTCACTCCGGTTCCCACTATTTTAAACCATCACTGGCCGGCGTTTCTTTAATCATTTACCAATTAGTTTACCATAGTATACTTATATTTAGGGGTGCTCATCCGTAAAAAAAATCGAACCTGCATCCGAAAAAAACCCGAACCGATGCACGGAACCTAAATTACCATAAAAATAAGAACGAAACCGGTGCAATTACCGGTTTGATGCCGTTCGTACAAATTGCATACCAGTTTTTTTCGGTTCGGTTTTCATATATCTGCATGCATGATGATATATGTAATTATTAATAAATAATAAAATAATAATTTTTTTTAATATATTAACATTTTTTTTAAAACTAAGAAAAAGAAATAATATACAATTTATTTTTAAATATTAACCTGCTATGTTATGCACTCTGTCTTTGTTTTAGTCTCCTATCATGACTGCTTTGCATTAAGTTTTTTGCTCCTCATTCATTAATTCTATAGTCTTTTGGGATAAAGTAGTGAAAGCAAGCTGTCATTTTAGTTGTGTATAAAGGCAGATCATGTATGAACTGATCTATAGTTCACAATTATATTATCATGTCATTGCAAAAAATTAAATACTTAAAAAAAAAAATGTATATCTTTAAAATTTTTATATTTTATGAAGTAAACTTCTTTTATTAAAAGAATATCCATCAATAATAGAGATATATGTGACTTATTTAATTTAATTTGTAAAATTTTAAAATTAAAAATAAGTATAAACCTATTTAATTGTAAATTATAATATAAATAATTATAATTATTGAAAAATAAATAAAAATAAACCTGTTGCGAGTATTGTAATGATGGAGTTGGAACCTGTTGGAGTATAAACCTGTTGGAGTTGGAACCTATGTCAACTCTTGCAGAGAATGCGAGTATTGTAATGATGGGCTTGAAGTTCATTGCTCAAAGGGTTCTGTCCTCACTTTTGATGGTATTGATGCAGATGGTACCATAACTAAAGGAGGTAACCATATCCTCACTTTTCAGTTTTTTTTTCGGTTTATCGGTTTTACCGAATTCGGAATTTTTATTACCGCTACCGGTACCGAAAAATATAAAAAAACCAAAAAACCGGTACCGAAAAAAATCAAAACCGAAAAAAATCGGTACCGCCGGTATCGGTTCCAACCGGTTCGGTAAAAAAATCGAAAAACCGAATTTTTTGAGCACCCCTACTTATATTAGTATGTTGAAAACTGAAAAAGTTTGACCACAAGTATATTTATGTTTGCATATTTAAAAATAAAAAATATATATAAAAATAAAATAATAATAATAAAAATATTTTTTTCTTTCTTTATAATTAATATTTTATTTTTTGTATTATTTTAAATGCGGTACTAGATATTCTACTAATGACCAAAAAAAAAGAGTAATCTATGTTTTAGTAGATTTTAAAATGAATTATTATTCTTAAATATTACTATATATCTATAATTTGTTGCTTTTTCATTTTTTTAGTATAAAATTATCTTTAAAACGTAATATTATTGAAATTTTATAATTAATTAGATAAAATATTAATTTATTTTTCTACGACTAATTAAAAATGAAATCGAACAAAGGACAAAAGACAAAATTTTATATATGAAATTCTTATTAATCAGTCAAATTTCATTCATTTTTAAGGTGTCGATGTCTATCCGTCTCCAACTGTTTAACTTGTTTTATATATTTTGACTTTTAAACATTTACCAAATTTTAAATTTGATACTACTGACTTATTTAATATAAATATATATTAACTAAAAACAGAAGAAAAAAAAAATCAATTTTTAAATTTTGTAAACTGTAATAAAAAAAAATATATTAAATTTTATACATATGTAATGTAATTAATACATATTAGATGAAAAAATGGTAGGTGGAGGTTGGACAATTATTCCTAAGAAGTGGCTTTATGGGATGCACTGTTAACTTAATGGTAAATACAATATATCTGGGTCCTCCCCCAATCCAAAATTTAAACACGCATTTATGTATCTTATATGTAGAGTAAGCCTGGCAGGCGGCTACTACTGGCTGACCTACCAGGCCCCCGTAGTTGAGGGGGCCTAATTTTTTTTTATAAGTTTATGTATTTATGTGTATAAAAAAAATAAAAAAATTAGCGATATTATGCATTAAAAATGGTATGTTAGAAAGCATTAAATATGATGGTATAATTGATGATTTTGCATCTAAAAGTGCAACAAGAAGATATTTTAAATGATGTTTTGTGGTTTAGATTTCATTGGGCAAAATTAAAAAAATACCCACTGTAGTTGGTAGGTTTTACTGATTACATCATTGAACTTTTAATTTTTCAAATTACACTACTAAACTAATTATTATTTTGAAATAGGGTCATTCCGTTAAAAAAAAAAAAATAAACGGATGTTAATTTTTTATCTACAAAACTAATGAATTACTCACTGTAGTTGGCACATTTTATTGATTACACCATTGCACTTTTAATTTTTCAAATTACCCCATCAAACTAATTAAAAATAATTATTTTAAATATTTTTAAAATTAATTATTTAAGTAAAAAATGTTAGAAACTTTTTTTCTTTCATAAAATGAGTAGAGTTTCATAAAATATAGATTCAAAAAAATTAAAGTGATTGTAAATAAAATTAATGTCTACTTAATTTTTTAATAGAATGACCCATTCTTAGTATTAGAAATTATTAACAAAACTAAAAATAGAAATTAAAATAAAAAAAAAGCAAAGAAAAGATAAATAAAAAAACTAATTCAATTTTTTCAAAAAAGAAAATAATAATTTTATAAATAAATATTATTTTCAAGAAAAAATTGGAAATTTCTTCATATTTTAAAAATTGAGTAAAATTTTATAAAATATAGATTCAAAAAATAAACTTTATTTTTAAAAGAAAAAAAGTTTTTTTTTAAAATCAGAAGGTTTCATAAATCTTTAATTTTTTAAATCTATATTTTATGAAACTTTACTCATTTTATAGAAAAAATTAAAGTTTCTAATATTTTTTCTTGAAAATAATAATTATTTTAAAAAATTTAAAATAATCATTTTAATTAATTTAATAGGGTAATCTAAAAAATTAAAAGTTCAATGGTGTAATCAGTAAAACGTGCCAACTACAGTGGGTAATTCATTAGTTTTGTAGATAAAAAATTAACGCCCGTTTATTTTTTTTAACGGAATGATCCAATTTCAAAATAATAATTAGTTTAGTGGGGTAATTTGAAAAATTAAAAGTTCAATTGTGTAATCAGTAAAACTTGTCAACTACAGTCGGTATTTCATTAGTTTTACCGATTTCATTGATATTTTTATTTTGTAGGTACATGTGATAATTCTTTTCTTCGATGACATTTAAAGTGTTCTTCCTTATCTTTTGTAAATTCTTATAATTTTAATAAAATTAATTAGTTGATAATTTATTTATTTTTTTATTTAATTCATATAAAGGGGCACACTTGAGAAAATTTACTCCGGGCCTTAGAAAACTCAGGACCGACTCTGCTTATATGTTTCACATATGAGGGCTCACTTTAGTCTAGTTATTCAAAGTCAAGTTGCATTCTTCCACCTTATGTAACAAATAAAAATATTTGTAAACCTTGAAACTTTAAGTTATATTGAATGTACCAACCTTTATATGTTTTGGGATTATATTATGAATCCAAGATGTTGTTTAGTTCTTAATGAAATATGTAGGAGTGCCTTTTAAGGCTTTACAAAATTAATCAATCATAGTAATTACTTTGGCACGTTCTGCAGATAATGTTATGTAGACATGCAAACAAACATATGTGCATGTACAGAGTTTTCTTGAAGCCATATGAACTAGTCACCTTCTTTAGCAAAGTCGATTAATCTTAAATTTTGATTTGATGATATTCTGTTGAGTATAGTTTTAGTTGCAGTTGAGTTTACTGTTAACTCTTATCCAGGTATTTAGAACTGCAGATGTGCCAATTGAATGGGAAGAACATTATGTGGGGAAGGAAATAGATCCCAGAACCCAGAGCTATCTGACATGGGAAAGTCTAGAATCAGTAAGACGAAATAAGGTTGGATTGAAAGGGCCAATGGCCACACCCATTGGAAAAGCCATCGTTCCTTGAACCTTACTTTGAGGAAAGAGCTTAACCTCTATGCCAATGTTAGGCCTTGTTACAGTCTCCCCGGCTATAAGACTCGGTATGATAATGTAGATCTCATTACTATTCGTGAAAACACAGAAGGGGAATACAGTGGTCTTGAACATCAGGTCAGTTTTTCTTTCTCTTTTAGGCAAGGGTGGTAACCCGGTACACGCGATACACAAGAAGACGGATAACAAAAAAAACAGAGTTTGCACCAAGAAAAAAACCCCTTTACAACATCTCCAGTGCTCATAACTAGTCCCTACTAAACTTCCCCCAAGAAATCAATGAAAGACGCTATGGACCCTGGGGATGCCTCGATAAAAACAAAAATCTAATATGAAATGTTGACTTTTCCTCAATTCTCGAAGTAAGTCCTATTTCTCTACTGCCAAATGATCAACCATAATCAGTGAGGAAATCTCACTTCTTCCTCTTCCTCCTTTGATTCTTAGCACCTCTTCAAATTTGCAGGATTTGATACTGAACATGGCATCGCCCACTGCATACTAAGTATAGCAAAGCCATCCCCTAAACTTGCCTAACAAACTCACGATGCAATAGAGGTTCTTATGTTACCCAATCCTTCTTGCACATATAACCTTCATTAAACACGAACCTTCCTCTTTTCCACACGTTATCTTGGACGAGTTCGAAGAAAATAAAGTCACTTTCCTTGGAACTCCAACCGTCAAAATGATCTTTCATGGGAAACTCAAAACTTCAACATCTTCAAAACTCTGATAATAAGGGCTAACATTAAACCTCTCCTCTTCCATCCATTTGATCCTTCTATTGCTCACAAACTTTGAATCACCTCAAACAAAAGTGAATAGTCTAATGAACATTGGTTAGTCTGTTGGTAACATATACAACTGCATATGAAATTTTCATTGTATATGAATTTGATGGAATTTCCTGCATTCGATACCTAGGTGGTGAGGGGTGTGGTGGAAAGTCTCAAGATTATTACTCGTCAGGCTAGTCTGAGAGTGGCCGAGTATGCTTTTCACTATGCCAAGGCTCATGGAAGAGAGAGAGTGTCTGCAATACACAAAGCTAACATTATGCAGAAAACTGATGGTCTTTTTCTCAAGGTGTTCCTGTTCTAAGTACTCAAACTGAATATAAGATCTTTTTTTTGTAGGATCGTATTGACTTCGTATTTACTTTCACTTTCAGTGTTGTCGCGAGGTTGCAGAGAAGTACCCAGATATAAAATATGAGGAAGTCGTTATTGACAACTGTTGTATGATGGTAAAATTTTCTTATTTTGTTGATAAATTTTATGTGCATGCTTAAAGTGTACGCACTGTGTCTGAACAAGCTTCCAAATGTGGTGATACATATACTTCCGTATAGTTTCTAATTTCTGTAGTTGCAATATCTTATCAGAAGAAGTTAGATCATTTAAACTCATGTAGTCATGTATTAAAAGTGAGTCAAAACATTTCTTTGGGAAAGGAAAATGAATAGAAACACCAACTGCAATTGCCTTGTTTGTATTCAGCTTGTAAAGAATCCAGCCCTTTTTGATGTCCTAGTGATGCCTAACCTTTATGGAGACATTATAAGTGACCTTTGTGCTGGTCTTATTGGTGGTTTGGGATTAACACCAAGGTATTTTCAGTTGTTTTCTCTCTCTCTCTTATTTTGATTTATTGTTTGGTCATATCTTATGTATAGAAGATGTTTTACTTTTTTTGGTGTTCTGTGCAGCTGCAATATTGGTGAGGGAGGTATTGCTCTTGCTGAGGCTGTACATGGTTCAGCACCTGATATTGCTGGGAAGGTTAGCCATCAGAGCAATTTTGTGATTTTTAATGCTGATCTTATCAACTCATGCAACTTGCATTGGTTGGGCCTTGATTCATTTTCTAGTTGCACAGGAATAGTTTGTCAGCAGAAAGATCTTTTTAACGAATTAGTGATTTAAAGGTGATCCCGCTTCCTCACCTCCCCCCTACATGCCAAAAAAAATGAAATAATAATAAAATTAAATAAATAAACCGAATGTGATTAGTCATTTGAAGTTCATATGTATTATGTCAGAAGTTCTTACCTTTGACCATTATTTTGGGTGCCTATTTAGCAAGGGGGTTTTAGCATGTCTGCACTGGGAAACCCCAAGATAGTCTAGTATTTCTTGGGCAGGGGATGTTATTTTTGCCTTACTTTTTTGGGTCATATATTTTTATTTTTTTCCTTTTTTTTGGGTGGGGGTTAGTGTAGTCCAGGGGAGTGAACTTCCAGTTTTTTATTCTGTCCATTGCATATGAGTAAAGACTCGTGATGATCTAACTAATAATTTCAAGAACTTGGTAAATGTTAGTTATACTCTGTGTATGCTTGCTCCTCAGTTTAGGCACCTTCAGAAGAATCTTGTTGAAATTCCCAAGAACATACATATGCCCAAAAACTCATGAAGTTATGTTGGCACTAAATATTATTCTAGAACCCTGTTGCTCCATAAACATGCATAGCTGGATCTGATTCTTCTAGACTTCTTTTGACAATAGTGGACTGTGATAAAGGACATTTTTTAAAATGACTAGGAAATATGTTTTATCTTCTTTTTCCAAATCTGGGAGGTCAGGGAGATACCATCTTAACGAGTCCTGCAGTTGTCTATAGGTCTTGTCTAAGGTCTGTATTTTTTGGTTGTCTTAGCCTGTTAAGTGTTGGACTAGGGTGACTCCTTGTAAACTAAGAGAATTCATTCAAAGCAGGAGCAAAATGTAGGTTCTTACTCAACTATTGCGATTGTTCAACATGGCTCTTTCTCTATGCATTGGTTATCTAAATTGCAAGTCAAGTCAAGGTGCAAAAGGGGTCAACGCTTTCAGAGGATGTTGCCATTTGACTGTTATATGACAAAAATTCCTTCTTTTTTGAAGGAACTCCTTTTGATTGTTTTTAAACTGTTTTTCAGCAGAACTTTCTTTTGCCATAACTATTATCTTATCAGTTTTTTTGGCTCTCTTTTGGCTTCATTACGTAGAACATGGCAAACCCAACTGCTTTGCTTTTGAGTTCTGTTACAATGCTGCGCCATCTTGATCTTCATGATAAAGCTGATCAGATCCAGGATGCTATTCTGAACACAATTGCTGAAGGGAAATACCGAACTGCTGACCTTGGTGGCTCTTCATCAACAAGTGATTTTACGTAGGCAATTTGTGATCATCTGTGAATAATGGCTCTCATATAATTCAGATTTTTGAAATTGGTCCGCCAAGAAATTGGTACTTGAGATATTTCTTTTTGGAGATGCATTTTCTACGTTTCTAGCTCATCTATGAGAATAAGATCGTGTCATTGTTATGGGTTTATAGATTATTATTTTTTTGCTGTTGGTTATTTGATTATCCAGCCGTGGAGAGGCTCACCGTCATTGTTGAAGAATTTAGCGGTGCTCTCATTCGTCGACTTACAGCCTTTGCAAAATTTGAGGAAGCAAGTTTTAAGTTCCTTTGCAGAAATGGAGAAGCAGCTCCCTCCATGTCAGAGTATCTTGTGTATTCGGTTATTATTATCTGTCCAACATATGCATAAAATAAGCATCATTATGTGGTGGTGGTGGTGGTGTTCCTCATATTTTACTCTGTTGATAGGTTCTGGTTTCACAATTACTCCTTTTCTTTTTAGTATGAATAGTTGAGCATTCCCATTGATTCCAGTTTTCTAAATTATTCGAACCATTATATAAAAAATCTTCTATAGAAATGAGCTAAAGTTTTATTGGATTGTTACATACAATGTACAACAGGTCAATGCTTAGATCAGCCGTTTTTTTTCTAGTGCTTTTCATATTTAACTCTTTTAGCTTTACATTGTAATTTATACCAAGGAGTATTTTCTTTTGAACAGCAGCTGGAAGGGGGGGAGCATCTACTGGTCAAAGCTCCTGCAGTCTCCTGAACATCTGAAAGCTCAAGTTCTTCTTAGGGCTATTTTGTGGGTTTTCCATAATGGGTGGAACCATTCTCCTTGTATATTATTATTCATATGATCTTATTTCAGGATTAAATTCGTATGCTTAGTATTAAGCCTGTGACTTGAACATTATGAAAGTAGGGATCTCTTTTCCCCTTTAAAGTGTTCCCTAAGACTTTTTCACAAGCTCCTCCCTCTATTATATTTTTCACCATACCTATTGAGTGGAGTAATGTTGAGAGTCTCAAATTTTAATGACCAATCATTTGAGACGCATCATTTAAAAAACTTAGCATCACCCCATCTCGAATGAACTATTGCTTTCAATGACGACATTGAACACATTAAGCGACAAATATCACCTATTTTGAGTGGTAACTATTGCTTTCAATGACGACATGAAACACATTTAAACCACAAATATTATTGTTGTTAAATCTATTAATTAATTTTTGTTAATATTATGTAATAACAAAGGGAAGCCTTTTCTTTTAAGGGCGAAAAAAAATAACCACCCCATTTGTCACAATGCGTAAATTTAACAAGAGAATCCCTACAATTATACGATCCTAATGTTAAAAAAAATAATAGAATATAACAAGATTTCATTATTCCTGCCATCAAAGACCTGAGCAAGCACATTTTAGAGATTCTAGCCAACATACATCACAATCAAGTCATTATCAGTCGATCAATTAACAATGGAATGAGTTCTCCATATTAACAACTGCACTCAAGGGACACATTTTTAGAAATAAGTTCGATACTGTTTGGACCGCACAGTGTGCAACCTAACTATCAACTTAATCTTGCTTTTTGTTTTAAAGCTTTCAACAATCTTGCTGTGTATACCATATATTCCTATATATCACTGACCATTTACCTAATCCATCATATCCTAGAATTATAATCACCTCCCTCATGGCATCTATTGTGTAAAATGGTACTCACTACTTCAAATACAGTTGCAGGGTCAGATTGCCCTGTAATTCCTACACATGCTTTGCAGAGGGAAGAACTGGTTTTGAAAATCTGGCCCAGATAAATAGTTAACACCCATGGGCAGCTCAGGAGCCAAAATAGACCCGTGGATAGAAGGAGCCCCTCCTGCACTTTCTGACTGATAAATCCCAGTAATTGATCCCGATTGGTACGCGGGATGTCCAGAAGTTGGCTGTGAATTAATGGTTGAATGCAGAACTGGTAAAAGATTAGGTAAGGTTGGGAAGTTGGGTGCTGATACATAAGAGGGTAGTCTGCTATGTCGTAGGTGCGGGGCAGGGGCACGTAATGAATTACCAGCAGAAAGGTTGCTACTGCATTGGATAGTAGGTATATTGAGTGGCCTCGGTGAATTAGTTAATAGGACTGATCCATGGCTCACAGACTGCATTGCCATGGTTACTAGTGGATATGCTGTTATTTGACCTGCTGGGGACTGATCAAACCGGGGCGTACACCCTGCATTTTGCGGAACTGGTGTTGAATGGATCATAGCCTGCATGGGTGGAGTCACTGGACTAGGAGTAGTCATTAGCAGGCTTGCAGAAGACCGTTGAATATGCAGTCCGGTAGAGGGAGCAGCTTGCTGAAACTCTGATGAAGGGGTCACCACCAGCATCGATGGAGTCACAGTTGTTGGCAGACCAGCCATTGGCAGGCTTACCAAATATTGCTCAATTCTTTGAACCATCCCCCCAGCATCTTGATAAACTACTGGTGTTTGGTTCACCATTTGCTCTAATCGGTTCATGGGATGATTGAGGAGACTTGCTGAAGATTGTCCAATTCCTGGGGTAGTCACTGTTGTTGTAGGCTGAACACACAGCTGATCTATTATGTCCAAGAAACTAGATACAGTGGCTGTAAGACCAAAGGAATGTCAATCACTTGGCATGCAAACATGCAAAGATGCGTGTAAGAGCATAAATACAAATTAAAAACATACATGCAAAGACAAGCACAATAGCCCATAATCATGCATACTTGGCCAGCTGCACATGCAACTTTATGCATGCTCTAGAGTAACCTGCAGAGGTTCCATTTTCTTTGCTGGCCACCTTTCCAAATGCCAAAATTTTTTAGATGTAGTGTGTTTTTGCGAACTCAAATTTGAACTGCAACTATCTATTGATGCATTTTCTTCCTTAATTAGATTGATTCATATTCTAAAAGAAATTAAGAATAAGCTACGTAAGATGTGAATATTTTTTGCCCCCTGTTAGAAGCGTTCCAGAAATAGAGTTGCTAAAGTAACTGCCTCCATGAGCAAACAGCTTAATTGACTAGAAAAAAACATTACAACTTGCAAAAATAGTTTTGTAGATAAATGACTCGGCTGACATATAAATTGCAAGAATATTGTCCAAGTATATGGTATTCACAACGTCTAGGAAAATTATCAAGAGAATATCCGAATATTGGAAATGAAAAAATATATAGTAAAAATCTAAAGTTAGCATCCTTCTAACAATTGAAGGAAAGAAACAAAGGAATTTTAATTACCACTATAATACTACAATATATATGAGGTTGTGGTTACTACTTCTAGTTGGTTGCATCAACTTCCCAACACGACATAGTTTTCGATTTATAAACTGGTTTAATGAAAAATTCGCGATTAAGAAAAATGGTGAAAAGACAATACTACCATTAGTGAATCTTTAAACCTACATCATTTGGTAATTGCCACAACCAACTAGCTGTGGCAACCCAAATTTGTTTACTACTCCCTCTATCCCAAAATTAGAGATACATTTTGACTTTTTTTGGTCAATTCTCGAAATTCTAAAAGTCAAAATCAATATAAAATTTTAGCACAAACAAATATAATTTCTATAAACTAACCAGGAAGCACTACTAATTGTTATATTTGATGTTTTTGATCTATATTAATTTTAAATTTTAGGACTTCACAAATCGACTTCAAAAAGTCAAAATATGCATCCCAAATTTTGGAATGAAGGTTGTAATTTTCTATTATTGCAATCCACATATATATTGTGTCATTAATTATGTGTGGGTTGGGTGTGGGTGTGGGTGTGGGTGTGGGTATATAATATATATATATATATATATATATATACATACATATATATATATGGAAAAGGAAGCATGTGTCTTAGACACGCACAACCTTATGTGTGTTCTATTATTTTAAAAGATTTTATTAATGATATTTTTGGCATTTCACCATTTTTATTAATGATATTTTGACATTTCACCAATTTATAAATCAAACTACGTCATATTAGGTGCATGACACACACAAGGTTGTGTGTGTATATAAAAATAACAAAAGCTGCAAATATAATCAAGTCTAAAAGATATTGTGCTATTATCATTTCTTTCTAAATTAATTTATTAGTGCAAATATTATTCAACATGATTAATTTAAACAAAATTGTCTGTTTGGCTATTTCTAAAACTTGTTATCTAATCTACTATTAGTTTTTATTAAAATATATTTAAATCATTGACAAATTCTCCACGTGCTATGCACAGGGTTATAACTCGTATAGTAAGAAGATAGTGTTTTTAAAGGGTTTCAAGATAGTGGCTCAGCTGCCTAGGAAATGACGGGACAACCTGTAGAATAGCTTATGAAAGCATTTTCGACAAAGGAGGCAGGTTACAAGGACCCTATCAAATCCCTAAATAAGTATCTATATTTCAAGAATTGTCAAATATTATGCCTAACAACTCTTTAATGAGTATACTGTCCAAATTCAGTCCGACTGTTTGTAACAATTTTAATTTCTCACCACGATCATAATAGTTAAATAAATTATTCCTTTCAGCCCAAGTAGCAGACACACATACCTTCTTTCTGCAGTCCTAGTGACGAAGGTTGATTTACAGTATCATTTTTCATTATTAAAGCATTGGCCAATAACTCATTCAAACAAACAATTCTATAACGTGTTTCAAGATCCTTCCTCTGCCGCATTAAAGTCATGTCAGCCTCCTGAAGTAAGGCATCATACTTTTTCTGTACCTCAGCAATCTCTTTGTCACAGTCAGATTTGAGCCTCAATTTCTACGAGCAGACAAAACAGTTGCACAGCAAAACATTATCAGTTGTAAAGCTACCAAATTATATGATAACCATGAGAAATAGTAATATTTGAAAAGTAAAAAGATGGTGTTGGACAAACCATATCTTCATGTGCCTTTATAGCTTGCTCTTTATTCTTTTGTATTATTTCCAATTCCATTTGAAGTGGGTCTAAGCATGTGTGTTGAATCACCTCAGATGTCATGGAGGAAATTTGTCGAGGATGATTGTTCCCATGTTCTAGAATACTGTTTGTGCTTCTAAAATACGAATCCTCTGATTGACTTCCAACCACCGTAATCTCTGTGGACAGTTGTGGAAGTAAATTTGGGAAAAGCTGCACAACAGAAGAGTCAGGCAGCCCAGGTAACTCCACTACAACTGGCTGTCTTGGAACTTGAGTGGGTGGATGAGGAGAGTTAAGGGGCTGCAATAATAGCAACTATATCAGTTTTGACATCCGCCCGGGGGGGAAATATAAATCTTTATAATAAAGAATCAAGAAACTTGGAGGAAACTTTGAGCCTCCAAGTTTGTCAGTCAGATTTGAGCCTCAATTTCTACGAGCAGACAAAAAAGTTGCACAGCAAAACATTATCAGTTGTAAAGCTACCAAATTATATGATAACCATGAGAAATAGTAATATTTGAAAAGTAAAAAGATGGTGTTGGACAAACCATATCTTCATGTGCCTTTATAGCTTGCTCTTTATTCTTTTTTATTATCTCCAATTCCATTTGAAGTGGGTCTAAGCATGTGTGTTGAATCACCTCAGATGTCATGGAGGAAATTTGCCGAGGATGATTGTTCCCATGTTCTAGAATAATACTGTTTGTGCTTCTAAAATACGAATCCTCTGATTGACTTCCAACCACCGTAATCTCTGTGGACAGTTGTGGAAATAAATTTGGGAAAAGCTGCACAACAGAAGAGTCAGACAGCCCAGGTAACTCTACTACAACTGGCTGTCTTGGAACTTGAGTGGGTGGATGAGGAGAGTTAGGGGGCTGCAAAAATAGCAACTATATCAGTTTTGACATCCGCCCGGGGGGGTTGCTGGAAATATAAATCTTTATAATAAAGAAACAAGAAACTTGGAGGAAACTGCTGTCAAGGTTGGAGGAACCTCTTTGTATTCCATTATATAGTTAAAAACAATTGGGAAATTCCAAGAATACATAAGAAATGTGCAACACCTGACTGAGAAATAACCATTGCTGCACTATGGAGTCGAGGATAGTTTTATCCACCTAAAAAATAGTGTTTTCAAAACCAGTGAAGCCTATTGAAATTTGAAAGAGAATGACTGATGTAGGACAACAAGGGGGGAAGAAGTAACAAGGTACAAATCCCCCGCAGAGAATCGGTAAAGAAACACACACAAAAGCATACAGCTTCAATCTCAAATCAATTCATTCAATAAATATCTAAAATAAAGAAGTATTACAATGCTTAAATAGAAAACCCAATACGACTAAGTAAAAACCCTGATTTAAAAAGGAAACAATCTCCTAATTAAAATCTACTACCCTAAACTTCTAGAATATCCTACTAAAATAATTACATTAATAATTCTAACATTTATCTCTAAATAACAATACAAAATTAATAATAAACTTCTTGAATTTCTTCTTCCATATCTATCATTCTCCTCACCTTTGAAAAAAACTCGTCCTTGAGTTTTGAAATATCGAAGAATAATAAACCATAGTCCGGGAGATGCATGCCAACAAAACATGCGCATCCGATATTTCTTGAGCACAAATTTCGAGAATAGCACTGACACAAGCAAGAAACTAGATGCATCTTTGGGCTCGAAATGGAATTTGGCATAAGAAAGTCAACATGTTATACCTCAATTGTGCCTTTCTTTTTGTGTTCAACTTCTTGGTCAACATTGTTCACCTCTTGCACTACACTTCCTTTAATACAAACCTCCTTGAAATCTTTAATGGATACAACATCCTTAACTTCAGCCACTTTAAAATCCTCATGAATCTCAACATGTCGAAGTTTTTGGTCTCACTGACTCCTATTTTATTTGTAGGGCCTGACATCATAGCTTTGACATTTGTGTTGATTCCTTGACCACATGTTGGAATTGCGACAATGAATTTTGAGATATTTGCCTGATTTGCTACAAGTGCTGCAATGGATTCTTCTATTCTTCTAAGACGATCCTCCCAATTACAAGTCACCATAACTAATATAGTATATCTATTTTCTTTTGCTCGACCAACACTTTTTTTTGGATCTAGGGTCTTAGGTGGAGAAAGTATAAAGAAGCAGGACTATTTAAATTTTTCTGAATTTTTAGGGGCTGAATTGAAAATTACAATAACTTGGGGGTACAATAACGTTGACCCTTTTTTCGAGATAGATGGAGACTACAGCGACGATGATTTCTGCTGCAGATCATGCTTTCGTCTCAAAAAATTTTGTAGATTCTCTAGCGAACTTCGACAATTTGATGGAGGCCAAGGAAACTAGGGTAGGAAGGAATTTTATTAAATCAAAAGATATTAGGAAATTTGGCTCTAATACCATTATGATGTATGTAGGATATGGTGGTAAGAAGTAATAAGGTACTTATCCCCGCAGAGAATTAGTAAAAATAAAACACCACACAAAAGTAAGAGTGTAAACAAGTCGAATCGAAACGAATAGAGAGCTGCTCGAATTTGACTCAAAACGTTAAATTCGTACTCAAATTCGAATTATATTTGAAAAATTATACTCGGATTCGACTCGACTCGGATATTTATTACTCGAATTCAATCCGACTCGAATCGAATTATATTTATTATTTAAACTACTCGCGAACTTCAAATTCAAGTATTTGAGTCTCCACATAATAACTAGCTTTATAATAAATATAATTATAAATTTAATTTGTAATTTACTTAGAAATGAGAAAATATATTTACTATTACACTTTACAAATATAAAATCACAATTAAAATTAAAAGTAAAACAAAATAATAATAATTAATTATCCTAATTTGATTTAATTTTGTATATATTATAAGAGAATGTATCGATTATCTAATCGAATTTGTATCAATCAACTATGTAACGAATCACAATCAAGAATTTGAGTAGTTTGAATCTTAATTGAGTCGAGTATAATCTTGCTCACATTCTACTCATATTTTTATTCGTATTTTTATGAGTCGAACCCGAACTGTTTGGCTCATTTAGAAACTTACACAAAAGCGCACAACTTCAATCTTAAATCAATTTATTCAATAAATCTCTAAAATAATGAAGTATTACAATACTTAAATAGAAAACCCATGACTAAGTAAAAACCCTAATTTAAAAGGGAAACAATTTCCTAATCATAGTTGTCACGGCGACGCCTAGGCATCCAGACAATGGAGAACTTGTCACGGAAAGAGTCGACTTGAAGTGGAGCTGCTAAGGCGTTCACCTTGGCAGCGCGGCGTTGCCTAGGCGATGCCATCAGACGCCGAGTTGCCAAGGCGCACGCCTTAGCAGCTTTGACCCAATCCATTAACCCATGACCCATCGATTAAAAAGGGAGAAAGGCAATAAACTTAAAACCCTTATCTGCACAATCGCGATTCGCAGCAAGACTAAAAGTTTGGACTCGATCGCGATTGATTTGGAGTCGATCGTTCCTTGGGGTTTGAGTCTGTATTCCCTTTTGAGGAGTATTGAAAGAAGCTCGTTCGTTTTTCCCACTTTTACTCTTAGTGAGTTTGAATTTGAAATCTAATTAAATTTCGTTTGATTTTGATTAGGGCAAAGTTACTTAAAAACCTCCACCTTCTTTAAAATATCCCAAACAGTTGCTGTCATCAGAAATCAAATGTCGAAACAAAGAAAAACTCTTGTTTCCACTCCCAAATCTGGAGATCCCTATTCTCAAACTCGAGTAATCGATTATACTCGCTCTGAGAGGAAGCTTGATCCAGGGTTGTTTTAATTTCCGCCCAAAATTCCCCCTTTTCTTTACCTAGTAGAAAAGGGGTCTCGAGTTTTCCAACTCAATTTTGGATGGAATTTTCGAAGCTACCATTGTGGACAAAGGCTGTTTGGCTCGAGGGTAATGAGCTAGAAGGTGCTCCTCCGCGGGAACTCGACAGGCTCCTCTGGTTGCTGATTAAGATCAAGGAACCACCTTGGGTTTGAGCTCGATGAGCCCGAAGCCCGAAGCCATCATCTTATGTAACCCCCAGTTCTCCGGCTCAACGAGCGCCTAAGCCCTAATCAAAACCCAAATGATACTTCCTCCCCATCCAATCCTTTTTAAGAAGGAGAGTACTCCTATAATCAAGGATTGGATTTTTGAAAATAGGAAATAAAAGTTCCATCTCAGAAGAAGAGAGAAATAATAGGCAAAACTGATTATTAGAAGAAGAAAGAATAACCATGGGGATTCGGGCCGAAATTTTATAATTTCTTTTTTGTCTGGGCTTGTCTAGAGAACTACTCCTTGAGTTCATTTGCTTTTGGTACTTGCTTGACCTAAACGGAATAGCTCCTGGCTTAGACAAAGTGCCTTTCAGACTGACCCTCCCTACGCTGGTGAAGTCCTTTTCGAGTGTCTCACATCAGGGTGGACTCGGCCTTTAAACACGTTAAAACAGCTTCTGAGCAAGGATTGTCTCTACTGGAAAGACTGAGACGAGTGCTTTAAATCGGGCTCAAAGCAAAGAAAACTTAACAAGGGGGTTACAACGAGTTGAGATACCTCTCCAGAAGCATCGTGACTTCCACCGCTCGTTAGACCTAAATAGAAAATTCCCCATCAGAACCATTTTCAAGCCTCCTCACTGAAATTCAAGCGCAAACCCATTTCTTGCACTATCAGCCGATCGATGTGGAGCAAGTGTTTTGTCTTTAATATTTTGCACCGATGTGAATGGAAGGGGCGTGTGCCAGTTCAAGCTCTATCGGATCTCTTTGAATATCCTTTATTTGATGGATGTCAGGTAAGGCGAGAACTTCAAGCCTGATTTCGTGATGCGTATTACTAGTGTTCCCATCTCGATCTCTACTAATTGGATATGGGACTGGGTAGTTTTATGGGAGAAAGGAGGAAAAGGTCAGGCTAGTAGCTAAAGGCTTTACTCAAACATATGGGATAGATTACAAGAAAGCCTTTGCCCCGATTTCAGGCCTTTCTTTTATAATAGCCGTTCTATTAATTTTTTCGGAGCAGAAGATGAACCTTTTCCTTTTTTGTAGAGGCCCTTGGCGCAGCAATCTACTCCTTCCGTTTACATATGTGATGTAATCAGGCTTGTCGAGCTTATCTCATCCCCTTTACTTGCATTTGTTGCTTAGTGGCAATCCCCATCTTTTCTTGTAACTGACTTACTTAGATAGTCTTTCTTTGAAACCAGTTCGGTTCTGTTAACTCACTTGTAAGCTGTCTTTCGATCAGAAATAGGTTTCACATCTTACATATATGTGTTAAGCATATAGCCTGATCTCTTTTCTTACGCTATTTAAAGTGTCCAGTTGTAATGTTTAAAATCGGTTCTTTCTTCTTCAATAGTAATCAAAGTTTTTCTTAGACTGCCCGGCGACCGGCTTAGGCTTTGATTTCAGTTCTCAGCCAAGGTAAATAGGAAGGAGGAGACCACCACCCAATGGACTACTAGCTTAACCCGAGAAATACAAAGACAGGCTTTTGATCCATTTCACCAGCCGAAGCGCAGGCCATAAGAATAAGAAGATGATCAGAGGAGTCTTTTTGCGCAGTACGCAGAACTAGTGGAATAGGGGGATGAATTGCCCTATCTTGTTGGGGAAGAGGTGACCTTCCGCGCCTTCCTCCTTGTGTGCCGGAGATATAAAGCCGGTGCACCGGAAAAGAAAAGGGAACTAGGTCAATCTATTCTATGGCGAAGCATGCAAGACTAAAAGTTTGGACTCGATCGCGACTTCTTCGACCCATCACAGCTCCGACGACTCCATCGCAACTCAACCACCATAACCGTCCATCGGAATCATCATCAGAACCATCATCTGTTCCTTCTCTCACACAAGTTCTTATTTTACTTTGCTTTGACCTCTCTCACACACACATCATTGATCCAGTTTGTTTCTAAGTTACCCTTATCCTTCTTTCTCTTTTCAAAAAGACATATTTTTAAAGGAACTCATCTGATGATAATATAGGAATAATTGTCAGCTAAAAACTGCTTACTTTTCTTTTAAAGCAAAACTGCTTACTTTTCTTTTAAAGGAATTTTTTTTTTTGTTTCTATGTCATGCAGAATTGCATATACCCATATTCTAATGTCAACTGAAAACTGCTTGCTTTTCAAAACTCTGTGCTTTTCTTTTAAAGCAAAACTGCTTGCTTTTCTTTTAAAAGAATTTTTTTTGTTTCTATGTCATGCATAATTGCATATACCCATATTACAATGTCAGCTAAAAACTGCTTGCTTTTCCTTTAAAGCAAAACTGCCTGCTTTTCTTATGCCCAAAAAATGCTTGCTTTTCTTCTAAAGGATTTTTTTTTGTTTCTATGTCATGCATATACCTTAGATAATGTCAAGCTATTGTATTTATTGCAATGAATGTGTAAAACAGTACTTTACCCCAAGTTGAACATTAGGACATACTAAAGTTTTATTTTTGGATTGTTATTACTAAGTATTTACATAACTGTGCTTTTAATGTTATTTCATAGTGTTATGTTTTGAGTTTCAATGTATATGAAATTTTATTATCAATATGTGTTAAGTAAAATAAATAATATATAAATTGCACATTGTAAACGACTAGTCGCCATACGGACGTCATGGCGGTCACCTTGTCGCCTAGGTGCCCTGGCAGTAGACAGTTAGCTACTGCCATGACAACTATGCTCCTAATTAAAATCTACTACTACAATAAAATTATCCTAATTAAAATCTACAACCATAATTAAAAATCTCCTAATTATAATTTACTACCATAATTAAAACTTCTAAAATATCCTACTAAAATAATTACATTAATAATCCAACATTTATCTCTAAATATCAATACAAAATTAATAATAAACTTCTTGAATTTCTTCTTCTATATAGCATCAATGACCATATACCTAAATTATGTGTTGCAGGAGATTCATTTTGAACTCGGGTCAAAACTATTTTTCCTTTTCTTCATAAAGATTTAAAAGTACCACACTAGTTCCATAAGGTTGAATAAGTTCCTGATTTTCAACTGATACAGCATAAAATTATCAAACAATATTTGCAGAAGGAATATTGTGCTTACCTGATGTAATAGGGATGGACTCTGTTGAGAAGGACTAATGTGCAGTCGCACTGTCGGTAAGCTAGGATCAGAGGGTTTTTCTCCACTAATTGGAGAAGTTGCCTCACTGTGCTGCTCAACCTGTGTAATATTTTCTCCTAGGGTCACTTCATCTCCTCCATTGCACTCCAGAAAGACATCATTAGACACATGAGGCATGGACAAAGGATCACTTGCATGATTGGAATAATGCACATTATTTGTTGAACATGGTAAGCATTTAGAATCGTTACCAGATAGCTCAGATACCCCTGCAAGAAGAAAGGCTTGTCCGAAAAGGACACTAAATAATAAAGAAAAATAAAGAATCGGAAAGACCAGGCCATTTATTTGTGCTCTAACAAATTTGAGACTATTTTGACAAAAATAAATTAAGACCAAACTGGCAACAATTACCAATACCTGCCACATGGCTATCTTCGACTGGAGCAGGTACCTTCCTTTTGTTAGTCAACCTTACTGTTAAAGATGTAATATTGGCTGTGTTATTGACCACCTTGTTGCGCTTATTTTCAACGGGATTTACTTCAGAATCAAATCCTTCACGCAAGCGAATGGGATATTGTACCGTTTTCCTTTTTCTCGCTGATGGCCCAGGCAAATATTTCCACCTGTGCTCCCTTCCTTCAAGCAAATTCATCCAAAAAGCATGTGGTGGTTCATTATCCATAAATTGTTTTATCACAATGAAATTCCCCATCGATTGCAATTCCACTTCCCCAAGTAACAAAATATTGCTCGTATATGCTCCTTCAGTTTGCTGTACACGTGAAATGATTGAGCAGCTAGTAGGATCACTAGCCTCACATTTGTTGGGCAATATGGCTGACAACTCAAGGAAGACATCATCTAAGAGAGACTCTTCAGACCAATTGTTTAACCGTGAAACTGGGGCCCTACAGCTATGCATAATATCAAGCTTATTGAATAGGTAGTGGGCACCCCAATTTAACAGAATGTGACAAGTACTTCGGTTAATAGTCTCTATATTACTATCAAGGGTCACACCTTGTTTTGCTAGAATTAGTATTTGTTCTTCCACAGTAAAAGACGAATATAAGCGCAAGATTTTTAATGGCTCAAACTGTGAATCAAATTTGATCTTCCGCAGGGCTCGTATATCATTCATTGGGTTCCAGTCGCTGTCAAATAGAATAACAATGTCCACAGATGAACATTTAACACTTGAACGACAGGCACGACTTTCAATCAAGCAAACAAATTTCGCACTCTCTTCCTGGTTGAAAATGTTGAATCCAGCTCCCCTCTTTAAGCGAATAATTTCTCTATCAATTCTTGTATAAGAATCTTGGCCAAATCTTTGATGGACAAAGTCAGCCAATATATCTCCAATGGAAGAAATAGGTCCAGAACCACCAAGTGACTGCAATGCAAGAAAAATATGCAGAAATGGTGACACAGAAATCTTGCCAAATAATCAAGAAAAAAGAATCCAAACTTCTAAACCATAAAATGTTAGAGAAAACAAGTCATTTCAAACTACTTATAAAAATAAAATAAATACTCAGCTTTATATCAGCCTGATAATAATACCATAAAGAGTTACACTGAAATACTTGAGAGAAGATTCTATATAAGCTTTCCACTTATAATGGAGGCCAGAACTAGACTAATGAGTAGAGTTGGAATTTCCAGTACTTAGAAAGGAAAAAGGTTTTGTAATGGTGTTTATTGCTTTGTGGCCATTCTTTTAAGTCATAATGGTCATAAAATCTTAAGCAGCAGCAATAAGCAGTTTGACGGAACCCAAAATTGTAGACTATGCTTTAATAGTCGCCCACACACGCAACGTCGCAACCTCCACTCAGGTGTGGAACTCTTGCTGGTATGTGTAGAGAAAACTAGTGTGCACTATAATTTATGAGGCTTAGCTTCTAGTGATTATTCAGAAATTTCTTTATTTATATGATTGCTTGGGGAGATGCAAGTTTGTAGGTTAGTGTTACTCTTTTGGCTCACATTTTCCTTGAATTGTTTATGGACTCTTCAAAAGGAAACAAGAAAAATTTTCTTCATAAGTTAATGGATCTTCCACCATCCCAGATAACTAGATGTTAAAATGCACTCCTGTACTTCTAAGTAGTTCCCGAAGGACATATTAAGACTTCATACACACTTTCAGTCCATAGTAGTCACCATTCAAAACTGGTAACTAACTATTGGCTATCAATACAACTTTTACCATAACAGCATGCAAGAGCATAACTCACATTAGTTTGCATCATTAGTGCAGGAATCTATATGAGAAGCCAACTGACACACTGAAATAGTGGTTAGACTGTAACGCTCTAACACAAAGGTTGATGGTTATACTAACACGAACAAAATAAAAACCTTAAATCCACAAGGAAAGATAAAAACTATCGAATAAAAACAATTGATAATAATTGTCAAAGATTTGGTAATCGAAAGACCACCTTAAGATAATATATTTATAGTGTTAAACTATTTTCCTACAACTATTCAGAAAAGGAAAAATAAAATAAAGGAAAGTAATACAATCCTAATAAAATTTGAAAAATAAGCCCAAAATATAAATGGGTTAAATAAACTTTTCTCCACTCTACTCGACCTCGGTTTACAAATATATCACTTAACTGATTTTTTTTTCAATCGACTCACTGTACTATATTTTTTTAGCAAAACGTTACACAATCCGTCCAAACCAGTTGACTTTTAATGTCAAAAAATAAAAAATCTTACTTTTATTCAACTATCCACATGGGTTTCCAAGATTGCTTCATGTGGCTGCCATAGTGAAATTATAATCTATAAAGATAAAAAAAAAGTATTTTAAAAATAAAAATATGCTAAAAAGGAAGTTTTTATAATTTTTAGTATATTACAAATTAAAAGAAAATTTAAAAAAGAAATTAAAACAAATCAAAAGATTAAGAAAACCAAATCATCTGCAACAACTCCAAAATCCAATTTTTTCGATCTTCATAATCCTTC
The DNA here is from genome assembly GCA_020205615.1 of Panax quinquefolius. Lineage (NCBI taxonomy): Eukaryota > Viridiplantae > Streptophyta > Magnoliopsida > Apiales > Araliaceae > Panax > Panax quinquefolius. Next base: position 18,793,873 of record CM035171.1, read on the forward strand.
ATCAATAACCAGATCCATGATTCCGTCTCCGTCTCCACAGTCGGCACCACCACCTCTGCACTCTGCCTTCTTTCAACCACCACCATAGCCGGCACCACCGCCACCATCAAGCCTATCATTTGACTTCTTTTCATAATCAAGCACCGATCGGCGCCGGGGTCGGTGTACTATATGTAGTCCACAGCTTTACGCCAAGTCTCATACGAGATGGATCTCGACAATTAAATCTGTCGATGCGGTTAATGATTTTTAATTTTGTTTTCATGTTTCTATCCTGATATGCAATTGAGAGATACCAAAGACACCCACCGTCAAAAATCTCTTCAAATTCCGTTTCGAAGTCTACAATTTCTAACAAAATCTTCAACCCCATATGACAAAATGCAAAGATAATGATGTTCTTTATTTATTTTTCTGATTATGAATGGATCTATGAAGAATAGGTAGGGTTCAAAAGAAGGGGATGAGAGAGAGGAAATGGGTCTCTTGCTATCTTATAATCAAAATTCTCAACTATCTTCAAAATGAGAATCTCTAATGTTGATGGGCATTTCTTCAGTATAACAAAGGTGAAATAGTGAAATTTTAATCGATTTTGCTTATTTCATTGTCTGTGTGTCTGTTTTTTTTGTTTCTCAATTGTTAAGATGATGATGAACAGTGATTTGACGTATTGATCAGAGCTAGTTCGAGATTTGTTAGTCACAGTAGATGTGAGACCCCAGATTTTATCAATAAAGATTTAAATTTTGTCGAAATAATTTTTAATATTATGGTGTGAATTTGAGATAATATTATAGTTGTGGGTAGTATTTATAAATTTTGCAAAGTATGCAAGTGGTTATATTATATTCGATTGGTCGGGGAATATTCGGTTTAGCAGGGAATATTCGTACAACGGCTCAATCATTGGTGGACCCCACAACAGAATTATTGTCGGATTGAGAAAACGACAAAAATATTTTATTGAAATAACGGCGGAAGTTTTACCGTTGATACTGTTGAACTACTCGGTAGTAAAAGTACAGAATGTCGTGTGGTTGCATAAGTAGCATTACCTATTGATTATTGATGCTTATGTGAGAAGTCACCCGGTTTGATTCCATTATTGTCGATTAATAATATGAATTATTATAGCGATAATGACGTTTTGTTTTATTCGTATTATTAACGTAATAAAACAGAAACATCTTTTTATATAAAATAGAATACTTTATTAAAGTTATTCTATAAATAGAATATATTATATTTTATTATGCGTAGTGTTGCATAGTGTTTTTGCATAAGTGTTTTGCATAGTATTGCATAGTGTTTTGCATAGTAAAATGTTTTTATATAAATAGAATATATTATATTTTATTTAAAAGATTTTTCTTTAAATATGGACCGTCATTAAAGTAAATCAATCTGGACCGTTCATGGATTAGTTCTTATCGTTCCATTTTCCTATAAATAAAGCTCATTCCTTCATTATTTTCCGATTTAATTCAATTGAAACTCTAGAGAGAGAAATTATAGAGAGAAGCTATAGAGAGAAAATCTATAGAGAAAAGAAGAAGAGTATTCTCGTACTTCACTACTTTGATATCCGGTTCTTTTTTAGTAGTGAGGTGTTATTCTTTCTTCTTGAAGAGAACTTCATTATTCCATTCATTATTATTTTGTTGGAATAACTTTTGTAAAAGTGGTATACCCTATACATAACTCCGTATATCACGGCATATCCTATACTTGGTGAAATCCTTATGTTATTCCATTCTTATTTATTACGTTGGAATAACTCAGTATACGCTGGTTTACCCTATACTTGGTGACATTCTTCTATTATTACGCTGGAACATCCTCATGCATGTGTTTTACACCGGACCGGTTCCGCTTTTTATTATTCTCGTTGGAACATCCATGCATGTGTTTTACACCGGACCAGTTTCGCCTCTTTATCATTCTGTTGAATATCCTATCGTGTGTTTTACACCGGATCCGGTTCCATCTTTATTATTCTCGCTGGAACATCCCAGCCGGTGTGAATTTCACCGACCTGGTTCCGTTATTATTATTCTGTTGGAAAAACACATCCCATGCAAGTACCGCATGCGTGGTGATTTCTTTTGTTATTCCATTCTTTATTATACCCGGATGGTTAAAACTTTGACTTCTATACTCCATGAAATTAGTAGAATATCCTTGATATTTGCGTTTCATCCAAAGATCTTTCATGAAAATATTCTTCCGATCATTCTTGAATTTTACTCTACTTAAACAAAGATGTCGTGTTGATAATTTGACGTTAATAATTCATGGATTAAATAATTCTTGAACTTGTTTTATTGAATTATTATGTCATTGTCATCATCCTTATGTTATATTATGTTATCTTTGGCTTACGTTACGTAGATGAACTTAGTATGATTATGACCGAGGATCATTCGGTATAATCATGACTTGATATAAATGATGTGACAAAAGTCCTCGATTGGCTTTATAATGCAATGATGGATAGTTTTGGTATGATTATGACTGGGGTGATTCGGTATAGTCATGACCATTGATAATTTGATGAAAATCCTTGACCGTGGTAATACGTGGATGATTAGATGTGGTGGTTTATTTATTAAAAATTTGAGTCTCGAATAATAAAATTGATGAAAACCTTTTAAAACCTAAAAGATAGTAGATTTTATTCTCTACTTGACTCTTTTAATGGATTGCATTTTCATTGCGCAGCTTAAATTGGTTGTCTATTGTATTTTATCGGTTTAACACTCATTGAAGGCTAATGATAATTTATTCTCGCATTATCTTAGTCATAATATTTCTTCTTTATTTTATTTGAGCTCACCCTTTCTTTCACCGTTCTCTTGAAATGAGAATATAGTCGAGACGAGTCGGAAGCGGAGTAATGGTCCGGAGGATAGCATTAGTAGTCCTCACTATTCTCAGTGAAATAGTGTGATAATAGTTGTAATGAGGACTCCTTTTGAGTTTGTATAATATCTAGTGAAACAATATTTGTATTCAAACTCACGATTTATGTCGTATAAGTACCTACGCTTATGTTAGTAAGTTGTATTTGAATTTATGTACCATGTAAGTGGCGACCCAAGATGGGTGACGATATACCTAATTTTGGGGCGTCGCGGTTGGTATATCGAGCTTAGGGATATGATCCTGCCAAGAAAGGTGAGAATAATCTTAGGAGGGAGAGACGGGGAATACCTTCGCTAGAATGACCTACCTAAGTTTATGTGCTATTTTATTGGTCACGTAATATAGGGATAATTTGTTAAATGTCAATTAACCCTTGTTTTGTGACAAGTTTGAGAATGGCATCCAAAAATGCCGAGATAAGCAATGATAAGCACACAGAGAGTGTTGATTCACCAAACAAAAGGTAACGACCAACAACACGATAATAATCATATATCGGTGGCAACGGCTATCGAACAATGATAACCATCACGGGGAAATTATCATCTTAAGAATGATAACCACTTGATTAGTAATCATGGCAAAGATAATAAGTGGAAATTTCAAGAAGAAGGGTCATTTAGCTCGATTTTTGTCAGATAGTGAAGTCAAGTCCACCGGATATAGTGGCACCAAAGGCGGATACTGACAAACAAAGTCGGTGGTTTCAGGAAGAAGCGTTTTTTCGTGACTTCTCAAAAGTGGGTAACCCGACGAAGTTAGCACGGGTTAGTTAATTATAAATTCTTGCGAAGTCATACCTTATTGAATCTGGTTCTACCCATTCTTGTATCTCTCTCGTCTTTAAGTTCAACGCTTAAATTTGACTCGGAGAAATTAGACTTTGATTTATCTATCAAACTTCGTTGGGAGAAACCTTCGTTACCTCCATCGCTTTTATTAATCTTATTGTTTCAAATAAACACTTTCACGTTACTGTCGATCTTATCTCTTTGAAAATACTTGCCTTTGAGGTAATTTTTGAAAACGATTGATTAACTACTCATTATTCTTTTTGTAAGGTTGTTAGCTTTCATATTCGTAACCAACCCATTATACTGAATTCAAAGTAACCAAATCCTAAAGTTAATCATTTGTTATATCGAGCCGTAAGTAAAGAGCCCGATCCTTTCGTTGTTGACTTCCTTGTGGAATGCAGCACCGCCGGACTTTACAGAGGCGGACGCCGTGGATCAAGATGGCAAGTTGATAGGTATCATTGTGAGGTCTTTATCCAGTTAAGGGATAGAAGTCACATTGGTATTAATGTGACGTCTTATCCAAGTCTTGGACGAGAGAATAATAGATTTTGAATGATATTTCTATCATTAATAAATTTCTTGGCATATTCTTGAAGACTTCCTAGCCTACCCTAGAGCGTAAAATCAAATTTTGTATTGACCCCAAAGACAAAACCCATTTCTTAAACCTCAAATATTTCTTCAACTAAAATGAATAGTTCTGAGGATTATGATGAAAGTCATAATAAAAGCATTGGACTAATGAAAATCATGGTATATGAAGTATTAGTAAGTTTTATGATGAGTTATGTTGATTAGTATGTGAAAACATGAAAGTTTCTTAGAAATCACAAAGAGTTGAAAATCGAGATTTGGTGAAAAGCGTAATATGAAATTCAATTGACCATATCTCCTATTATATTTTGAATTTTTGAGTGTGGTCAAGTCCTAGAGTTATATATATGAGTTACCTAACTAATCCAAGTGGAATTACTGAAAAAGGTGTTGTAAATTTTTGTGGGGACTGATTTTAGCAAAGGAGGCCAAAGCTGTAAATTTCGAAAATGCTACCGCCTGAAACTTTAAAGGGACTGTTTGACCACTTAAATTATGAGAAAAATTCTGGCCTTTAGGGACATGAATGTATATGGTATAAAGTATCTCCTGTCCAAAAATGAGCTCATTCTGACTTAAAATGAGTAAGTTATGACTCTTTCAATATTTAGGTTTTTCCGATTTAAAAATGCTATAACCTGAGTTCTATAACTCAGATGACCATGAAATTTAAACTAGAAGCTCACGTTAACATGTGTAAGATCCTGCCAAGATTTGGGAATTTTGGAGTTAAACTTGAGGTAGCTAATTTCTTAAGGAATTAATTAGAAATTGATTTTGAAAAATAGTAAATGAATTTTAAAAATTCCGAGAAAAAATATTTTCATTATGGGACTATATTATGCTAAATCCCAGAAAAGAAATATTTTTAGGACTGATTTGGTATTTTTCATGAAAATAGTTTAGTTACTGAACATACGAGTTAAATATGTTATGTGAAGTAACAAAGTTGAAAATAGGATTTTATGGTTAGAGAATTCTATATAGAGTATATGCATATTTTTATGAGGGATTTGATAATTGGTGATGATATCTTATGAGTATGGCGCTTTTGAATGATTAAATGCATTATATGGTAAAGCGCGTAAACAATTGAGATAAATTGTTTATAAATTTAAGAAGTATTGTTATAATATTAATGATATTAGATTATGAGATTATTAAGTGATTGATAACATGGGGATATTCTTGAATCTCGGATAAATTATATTATAAATGTTTAATATTTATCCTTTATCTCATTTAATTGATTCTTTATATCATTATCCTCACGTTTATATTATGTTGAAAGTCATCTACGTGGTCCAGTAGTGCATAGATGGGCTTGGTATGATTATGACCGAGGATTGTTCGGTATAATCATAACTAAGTAATTGAAAACACATTATCTTTCGGCGTAGTCATGGATAATTTGTGGTCGTTATACTAATGAATACACGATTATCGTTGGTCAGTAGTGCATGGATAATTCGTGGTCGTGATACTTAATGAATACACAATTATCTTTGGCCGTAGTCATGGATAATTTGTGGTCGTGATACTTAATGAATACACGATTATCTTTGGTCAGTAGTGCATGGATAATTCACGGTCGTGATACTAATGAATACACGATTATCTCGTAGTCAGTAGTCGTGGATAATTCGTGGTCGTGATACTAGTTGTATATCTTGGCTCAGTAGTGCAAGATGAATTGTTAATGAATATCTTTGGCCGGATTACGAAGATGAATTTAAATGATAAAGGTATTCAAAGTATCCTCACCTTTTTATCATATCGTATCGCACTCTAATTTCGAGGGCTAAATTCCATAAGGAGGCGAGATTGTGAGACCCCAGATTTTATCAATAAAGATTTAAATTTTGTCGAAATAATTTTTAATATTATGATGTGAATTTGAGATAATATTATAGTTGTGGGTAGTATTTATAAATTTTGCAAAAGTATGCAAGTGGTTATATTATATTCGATTGGTCAGGGAATATTCCGGTTTAGCGAGGAATATTCGTCATAACGGCTCAATCATTTTGGTGGACCCCATAATGTAATTATTTTGATTGATTGAAAACGACAAATATTTTATTGAAATAACGGCGGAAGTTTTACCGTTGATGACATTGTTGAACTACTCTCGGTAGTAAAAGTACGATGTACGTGTGGTTGCATAAGAAGACACCGGTATTGATTATCGATGCTTATGTGAGAAGTCACTCGGTTTGATTCCATTATCATTTATTAATAATATGAATTATTATAATGATAATGACGTTTTGTTTTATTCGTATTATTAACGTAATAAAAGCGAAACATCTTTTATATAAAATAGAATACTTTATTAAAGTTATTCATAAATAGAATATATTATATTTTATTATGCATAGTGTTGCAGTATTTGCATAAGGTGTTTTGCATAGTATTGCATAAAGTGTTTGCATAGTAAAATGTTTTTATATAAATAGAATATATTATATTTTATTTAAAAGATTTTTCTTTAAATATGGACCGTCGATTAAAGTAAATCAATCTGGACCGTTCATGGATTAGAATTACTTATCGCATTCCATTTTCCTATAAATAAAGCTCATTCCTTCATTATTTTCTCGATTTAATTCAATTTGAAACTCTGAGAGAGAAATTATAGAGAGAAGCTATAGAGAGAAAATCTATAGAGAGAAAGAAGAAGAGTATTCTCGCACTTCACTACTTTGATATCCAGTTCTTTTACTAGTAGAGGGTGTTATTCTTTCTTCTTGAAGAAACTTCATTATTCCATTCATTATTATTTTGTTGGAATAACTCGTAAAAGTGGTATACCCTATACATAACCTCAGATATATGCGGCGTATCCTATACTTGGTGAAATCCTTATGTTATTCCATTCTTATTTATTCATTGGAATAACTCAGTATACGCTGATTTACCTATACTTGGTGACATTCTTCTATTATTCTCATTGGAACATCCATGCACAGGTGTTTTACACCTGACCGGTTCCGCTTTTATTATTCTGTTGGAACATCCTGCATGTATGTGTTTTACACGGACCGGTTCCGCTCTTTATCATTCTGCTGGAATATCATATCGTGTGTTTTACACCGGATCCGGTTCCATCTTTATTATTCTGTTGGAACATCCTGCTTGTGTGAATTTCACCGACCGGTTCCGTTATTATTATTCATTGGAAAAACTCCGTCCCATGCAAGTACCGCATGCGTGGTGATTTCTTTTGTTATTCCATTCTTTATTATACCCGGATGGTTAAAACTTTGACTTATACTCCATGAAATTAGTAGAATATCCTTGATATTTGCGTTTCATCCAAAGATCTTTTCATGGAAATATTCTTCCGATCATTCTTGAATTTTACTCTCTACTGAAACAAGATGTCGTGTTGATAATTTGGACGTTAATAATTCATGGATTAAATAATTCTTGAACTTGTTTTATTGAATTATTATGTCATTGTCATCATCCTCATGTTATATTATGTTATCTTTGGCTTACGTGCATAGATGAACTTAGTATGATTATGACCGAGGATCATTCTAAGATAATCACGACTTGATATAAATGATGTGACAAAAGTCCTCGATGGCTATAATGCAATGCGATGATGGATAGTTTTGGTATGATTATGACCGGGGTGATTCGGTATAGTCATGACCATTGATAATTTGATGAAAATCCTCGACCGCGTAGTACGGGGATGATTAGATGTGGTGGTTTATTTATTAAGTTTGAGTCTCGGCGATAAAAATTGATGAAAACCTTTTAAAACCTAAAAGATAGTAGATTTTATTCTCTACTTGACTCTTTTAATGGATTGCATTTTCATTTGAGTTAAATTGGTTGTCTATTGTATTTTATCGGTTTAACATCGTTGAAGGCTAATGATAATTTATTCGCATTATCTTAGTCATAATATTTCTTCTTTGGGCTATTTGAGCTCACCCTTTCTTTCACCGTTCTCTTGAAAATGAGAATATAAATGGGACGAGTCGGAAACGAGTAATGGTCCGCAAGGATAGCATTAGTAGTCCTCACTATTCTGTGAAATAGTGTGATAATAGTTGTAATGAGGACTCCTTTTGAGTTTGTATAATATCTAGTAGACAATATTTGTATTCAAACTCACGCTTTATGTCGTATAATTACACACACGCTATGTTAGTAAGTTGTATTTGAATTTATGTACCATGTAAGTGGCGACCCAAGATGGGTGACGTATACCTAATTTTGGGGGCGTCACAGTAGATATATGTGAATTTGAGATAGTGATTTGAGGGGATTGGTTTGAGAATATGTATTCTGTATATTGGGTATTAATTTTAGTTTTACAAATGAATTTTAATTGAGTTCTAATTGCAAATTAAATTTTGAATTCAATTTCTTTTATTTAGGTTTTGAAAGAGAAAAATTTGTGCAAATTGGAGCTATTGAGATTCTCTGTTATTAAGTTATTGAGGATGGACAAAGATGAAAATTGGGCATTAACGCCTTTTTTTATTACTACTTAAATGTAATTTTATTTTTATTTTTTGTATAAAAAATTAGTTTTAAGTAATTTATTTCTCTTGCATATTTTTTTAAGGGGTAAAGGTCTAAAAATGCTCCCGACGTTTACCCCGATATCCCACTTACACCCTAAACTAATTTTTTTTTCAAAAGTACCATTAACGTTGCAAATTTTAGGTCACCTTTGCCCCTCCTGATTAATGTGGACATGCCACTGACTAACGCATGATCGACACGTGTACATATTTTACTGACGAGGCTGACATCTTGGACACATTTTTGTTACCCAAAAAATTGAGATCCATTTTCTCTCCATAAACCCAAATTCTTTTTTATCTCCCATCTCCTTCATCTATTCTCTCTTTCCTCCGTCTTCATCATTTCTTGATTCCAACGAGTTTCTGCTGTTTGATGGCCCTTCATCAAATTGGGAAGAAAAACCTAAAACCACACAATTTCTCTTATCAATATCATTTTCTCTCTCCTAAATTCCTTTGAAATGAATAAGAATATATTATTCGGCTGATTGGGTACTTCCCGAAAATCTCTTCTTCTGATCTACGATGACAAAGTCTGGGGCCCTTAGATCGTGAGCTTCTCTGCATTGATTAGTATGATGATCTGCAGTGGGGTTTCTTGGGGCTAATGGGTCTCATATTTGAATGTTTACTTTGGTGGGGGTTTTGCTTGAAGAGTTTGTTCAGATCTGGTTTTGCTTTGTCGGTGTTTTGTTCCGTTGGCTTGCGCGGATGGTTCATGATTATCCGCATGCTTACTATCTTGAGTTTTTATGCTTTATTGTTTATTTATTAAACTTTCAGATTTGGATGGTCTATGTTGGTTAATAGATTTATGCTTTTTCTATATTCCTTTTGATTTGGTCGCCAAAAACTTCTGTATATACTATTCCGGTGGGTTTGATTTTGGGTTCTTATCTTGACTTGGTCTCGATCGAGGGTTCTTCCTAATCGGGGATTCATGTTTTGTTTTTGGATTTGTTTAGTTCAATTTTTGATTAGGTTTCTTTTACCGATTTGGCTTCCGATGATTTTCATTTTTGATCTGATCGGATTTGTAATGTTCTTGGTTGCATGTGGAAGGAGATGGGACAGAGATAAAAGAGAGAGAAGAAAGAGAATATGGGTTTAGAGAGAAAATGGATCTCAATTATTTGGGTAACAAAAATTTGTCCAATGTGTCAGCCTCGTCAGCAAAATATGTACACGTGTGTCACGTTAATCGAGGTAGCATGTCTGTTAACGGGAGGCAAAGGTGACCTAAAATTTGTAACGTTAAGGGTACTTTTGGGAAAAAAAAATTAGTTTAAAGTGTAAGTGGTATAACGGATAAACGTCGGAGCATTTTTGGACCTTTGCCCTTTTTTTAAGTGCACTCAAAAAAAATATAAACAAATTTTAATATTACCAAAATATTCTTCCAATATTGCCTCTTTTCATTTTTGCCCATATATCCAACAAATTTAATTCATTAATTTTATATATGAATTCATTAATTTTATATAAATACATTTGTAAAAATTACACATTAATATATTTTATTATTATTTTATTTAATTAATATATTTAATTATTTGTTATGTATATTAATTTGATTTATATTTTGTTTAATTATTTGTTATAAAATTGAGTATAATTTAATTTAATTAATATCTCTCCTTGTTAGCATGTGACACATAGATTTATCGTTGATATTTTAACAGAGTAGACGGTTTTTCAAATTTTTGTCAAAAAAAATTACAGTTCAATGAGTTGACCGTAAAAAAATTCAGTCCGGTGATGCATTCGTAAACCAAGGTCGAGTAGAGTGGAGAAAAATGTATTTAACCCAAATATAAATGGGCCAAAAATAAATTAAACTAATGGATTTCCCTAAATAATAAATAAAAATACATCAAATAAATTTAAACTCCAAAAAGAATAAAAATATATATATATTTTTCACTGCATCAACAGAAAAAAATTGGGAAGCCTTTCAAATGATGCCCAATCAAATGTATCTAAGAGAAGCTATTAATTATCATAAAGGAGAAGTAAGAAAATTTATTCAAGAAGTAGTTAAGAACTTATAAATTGCGAATACATTTAGACGGATGTGCATACCATGTTATAATAAACCTTTTTGATTACTTAGCCACAGAGTCTAGTAATTCACAGTATATATATAGAGAGAGAGAGAGAGATGAAACCTTATTTAACTTAATAAAGGTAAAAACAACAAAGAATGAGTATAGATTGATTTTAACGTTTATTCAGACGACACAAAATGTAGTATAATGTCCACAAATTACTGCGCTAACAAAAGTAAGCAATATGGACTATTGAGTGCTGAAAAATGGTTATTTGCACATGAAAAGAACCAAGTCGGGAAGATAAGAATGCTTATGACACTGGAATGATCTAAAAGTCAATGAATGAGATGCCACCTGATATCATCATAAAGCATGTCCCATGTATTAGAGCTTGAACACAAATCAAGGAAGCTTTCAATGCCAAATTTTTATATCAAACTGAATCGGCTACCTGAAATATGATGAGTACTCTTAAAGAACGCTTCTTAATCGCTGCAAGGATTTTATCAAGAAGTTGTAGTTTGCCGCTGAGATTTATTCCGACATCCAAATTGTCAGCCTCGGGAAGACCTGTTGTGAGAAAGCTTTGCACAGAATGATCCACAAGATAAGGGTGATCACAGCACTGAAAACAAACACTTTATAAGCACAAGTTAAAAGGGCAAATATATCTTCCAAAGTATAGCAACCAAGCCAAGTAAATGACAGGGCATATAATAAAAGATCATCAGCTGACTCATTAAAAGTCTACCCAATTGACAAACAAACCTTCCTGGTCAAAGTGAGGAGCTCACGAAGAGAGTCAACTGAATCATTTTTCGAACTAGAGCAGAGCATCACAGTGTTTGAAAGCAGTGAATCACAGTACTGCTCAATTTGCACACTGGAAAGCCGGACAGGAACCCAATATTCAGCAAATATAGACGTGCCAGACTTGCTTTCAAATGCAACAAAATGTGCTAATCTTTCTTTCAAATTACAAATATCAAAATTAGGGTCAATATCCAGAGCATGCTCATCAAATTTTAAATCAAGCAAGGAAAGTGCAGCTTTGTAATTGAACCTTCTATCCTGAAAGATTAAGTACAATGATGAGTTAAATTCAAGGTAATATAGAATTGAAAAAAACTAGTTACTCTGATACATGCCCGTATTTCACGATTAACGAGTAGCAGTCTCATATCAGCTGGTAGCATCTTAATGTGTTTAAAATTCTCCGAAATTCTGGGACGTTGGCACTCATCTATTATTATCGCTTCCCACTTTATGGGTTCAAGTATTTCCAAATCCTGAAAAAATTAAAGTGAGATTAAGGTTCTGAATTTGAATGCTTTGGATATCCATCGGTCAATAAGGTTCATGAGCAGTAGCGTTTTGAAACTCAACTGCACCAGTAATATAAAGTAAGGGTAATAGGGGAGAAAAAAAACATTATTTCAAAAGTTGTATTGAACTCGCAGTTCCTTTTTCTTTCCCTTTTTTTTGAAAGATCTAAAACCCTTTTCTTGAGTACAAATTGGTCTGAAATAAAGGTTATGAAAAAGTACCTCAATAACAACTTCAAGAGGTGATAAAAGAACTTGGAACATTATACAACCACCTTCATTGTAAAACTCCAAGGTCCTGATGGTAGCGCGGATATCACTATTCCCCTGGTACACAACAACATTTTCACATGATGCCCAGTGAGAGAACTCAGCTTCCCACAAGGAAAGTGCACTTGACGGAGTTATGATGAGAAAAGGTTGCTTCAGATCTCCTTGAAAAGATAATATAAATAAGACCACCTTCACGATCCTTTCCTGCAAATTTCAATCACTTAATTGGTCAGTTTTAGTAGAAGTTTGACATAGATGAGGCCACTGTAGAGAGCTTAAACACTTGAAAATTACAAGGAAGCTAAGAAGAAATTGAGCGGCTCCGGAAGGAATTGGACATAACTAGGGCTCCAACTTGGGCTGGTTGAAACTGGCAGAAAGCACGCTAGCAAGGCATATGCATGAAAATGGATTGGCATTGGGTCCAGAAATCAGCTCAACTTAAGGATGGAGTGGGATCAAATCGAGGACAGTGCAAATAGAATCAATTTAAACTTGCAAGCTTTCATCATTTAACATTCATTAAATGCATTCATATGCCAGAAAGTTTCTAGCAATTATCGCAAAATTTAGAAGTTACATTGAAATTAATAATATCCCATTTTCAAGGGTAATGTTATTACAAATCATATGTAACTCAAGTACTATTTATGTTTAATTGTATCTTACGTTATAGCCATTGATATGGTCATGGACTGCAATCTGCTGGATTGATATAGCAAGCACTACTACTAGTACACCTCATATTGTAGTGCTCCACGATTGTACTTTATAAGCCTATATATACCACTGTATGGGAAATCGCTCCTCGTTCCGGAGGAATAATATCCCTCCCTTGCTCTCTCTATATACACACACACAACATGCGCACGCGCACACACACATATCCAACTTTTATTTTCTTCAAGCACAAAATTGAAGTCATGGTATGTGAGACATCATAGACATATGCAGAACAGAGAAGCAATGAGGATAAGAACATTAAAGAGCAAGCTACCTGGTCATCAATGACAAGAGCATTCTGGCCTCTGTGCCAATACTCGCGAAGTTTGTTGACATAAGTAAGATTGCAGTTAAGTATATCAGGTGAACCTTGAACTGGCAACTCTGACAGTTCAGTGAAGCTATGTTTTCTTCCCTGCAGCACCAAAAAGTATTGCACAGGAAACATGGTTAAACATTGAATACTTTTTCAAATACATCTTACTCAGATACCAAAGCAATATTCACAAGTATTCAAACATCATCTATAAGTGACAACTAGATTTTTCTTGGCGGTTTTAATGCTTATACAGAAAGTGGCAAGGAGATTTATATATTATTTATTTGTTCCTTTCCTTTATTTTGGAGGGAGAAGATGGGATACAGTAAGTGACAGATCTTTAAAACAGCCAACCTACTTTTCTCTAAAGGATTTCAGATAACAGAAGATCAATTGGGTCCTTCTTCTTCTTCTTTGTCAAAAGCAATCATGGGCCACAAAACTAAACCTATCTACACCATAGAGGAGGGGGGTAGGTGTCCTTCATAATGCCCACATTCCGGAATCTTGATGAAGGGATCCAAGGCCAGGTCTCTGGCATAACAACCTATCACCTATAGACTTGGTAAAGATTAGCTAGTAAGCGTACAAGTAAACTAGCACAGAAAGTTGAATCCCTATATGACGGTTCAACGTTCAGACTCACAAAGAACTCATGGCAATCCCTGATCTGAATGAAGCTTGATCTGAGATTAGTCAGAAACTCTATATTGTTTGGAAGATTTATTAAAGGTCACAGTGAATTTAAAATTGTTTTAAATCTTTCTTCGAAGCCATACACATGTTAACTAAATTTGCTTTCGTTTCTGCTCTGTCCGAATTCATGACAAGGGAACAGAGAGATTATCAGCCAATTGAACTACAATAGTTCCTATGCTGAAAGTTGGTCCATCACCCAAACTATAGATAAACTTCATAGCACGAGGTTGTCATTCAATATTATAAAAAATATATATAAAATAGCTGCTTTGGGTTCAGACAATGCCTTTTTGTATGACATTAAACAATGCCTTTTTGTAGTACTTCTCACCTAACAAGTGTAAAACATACACTCATTTTATCAAAATGTAGAGATCTTGGCTGCTGCAACAATTGTAAGATAGAACATAATCAAAGAGAGACAACACAATGTAGAATTTCTTTATATGTATATCCAGTCTATTTCTAGCTAGATTTGGTAACCCAAGAAGCCAGAAATGGCCTCTACATTGCTCCATCAGAAGCTTTATCAGATGACACACGCATATTCAAACAAAATAACATTTAAAATTTTACAAACTACAGTAAAAGATAAAGAAAAGAGACAAAAATGTGTATTCAATGCAACAGAATGTATAAATGAGAACACCTTTATATAGGCTAGGACTCTAAGCTATTGATGGAATGAAAATCAATTAAGGATTATCACTTATCACTCCTATAATCATGCTTCTAGAATTAATCTTTGAATAATCCTATAACACTCTAAAAGTCTTGTATAACGACTTACAGCTTGTTATAAAACATAACCAAAACATTGGAAATAAATGACTCAAACATAACACAATTGAGCATAGCACGAAATTATTTGATTTTTCAAACAATTACTCAAATTGAGGTTCCCTCTTCAATTCAAACTAAGACGAACTAAAAGGGCTTGATGTTCACGTTCAAAGCTCATTTCTCACCCCTCAATACATAACTACACGCATCAACATTCTAATGACATCGAATAACGGAATGATCGTCTCCTATAAAAACTGTGAAGGATTCTCAATTGTCCAAAAATAGCTACGATGGCCTCCTTGTCTTCCTCAATAATGGAAGACTCTCTAGTCTCCCAAATTATTGAAGGACGCGCCTTCCTCAAACCTCGATCCCATGAAAATCCTTACTTTCCAATCAACCGTCCACTTTCATTTCAACCACAGAATTTAACTTTTTAGGACAAAACAAATTTCAACACAAAAACAATGGCGATGGAGTTTTTTTCCTCATAAACAAAATTTCACAAAAAGGAAACTACAAAAAATAATACACGTCACTGTCCATGTGACGCCAAAGGTGGAAGTAAGACTTTTAGTTGGTCCTTACAAGATCAAACCCGCTCTGGTACCATGTGAAAGATGAAAAAAGACAAAGATGTTTATTCTATAAAAAAAGAATGTACAAATGAGAGCGCCTACATATAGGCTACGACTCTAAACTCCATGAAATCAATTAGTGATCACCCCTATAATCATGCTACCATTGATAACTACCATAATCATGCCACCACTGATCACTCCTATAATCATGCTTTCAGAATAATCATAAAATAATCCTCTAGCAACTATTATATAATACTTAGCATAATTGACTCAAAACAGTAAGGACTTGACAATTGACATGCCAAAATTGACGCAGGGAAAAGTAGTCGTACAATTTGTGAATCGATGATTTTGTTGGCAACAACATTTAATTATATAGTTATTATAAAATCAGAAGCACCTCATCTGCATTAGGAGGATGTGACCCTCTATCAAACTTCTTATGACGACTTTCAAAAAAACTTATGAGCTTCATAGCTTCAGGAGTCCTCAGGAATGAAGCCTTCTCTGACTCCCATGTAGTGTCATTGTAACTAAGACCTTTCCATTTCACAAGCCACTCATAATCTGAACCACTACTGTCATGCCCAGGGAGTATAATCAACCTTTTATCTAGCAAACGATGTGGCACACTCCACTCTATATTCTTCTTGGTGATCTAAAAAAGAGAGAAAAGAAAATCAAGGAAAATAGATATTGTATCTATCAAGATAAGACATTATAGAGTGCTTAACCTGAAAATTTCTCTTAAATCTTGTACTAAACTCTGGAGCTTTAGAAACCAGCTGTCTCTCTCGAATCCAACGGTTGTGGACATGTGCAAGGCCTTTATACTTCACCAAATATTGTTTCTGCCTCTGCATATCTAATACCACATTACCAAGTCATTGTTACACACCTGCAATACCATACAGTATCCTACCAAAGAAAACAGCACCGAGGAAAAAAGAAATGGAAGCAGCAGAAAAGATGCTACAGAAGATATGCACATCCCCATACCTTCATCATCTGACACTGCCTCTCTAGCATCCAAGATGGACTCTATTCCTTCAGACACAGAATATAAACCAAATTTAATCTTCCTCTCATTACACCAAATACAGTGCCAAATTCCAGGAGGGACGTATGTAAAAGGAGGATTGACACAAGAGAGGTGGAAGCTCCTTCTGCACCCTTGTCCATTGCAGCACCTGATAATAAATTATCCAAGGAAGAACCAATTACCGTCTATCATATAATATATAACTATGAACATATAGGTAAATGGAGAAAATTTACTTATAATTGTACTTTGTCACTACACAAACCATATCTTTGTAAAGGTTACATAACAGGAACATAAGTTTTACTGTTTTAGTCCAGTGCTCAACTAGAACAAAGTTATTACAACAGCAGGTTATCCTTGTTTAAGTACCAGGAAATATTCAATAATACAAAAGCAGGAGCTTTTAATAATATAAGTAAAAAAACTTGCAAATAGAATAATGTCTACAAAAAGTACATAACCAAATAAAAGATAAACTATGATTAAGTTACTCACAAGAGTGTCCCACCCTTCATGCAGGTCGCACATTTCTGATGTCGACTTGTAATATCCTTATCTAGTTGAGACTCTTTGCAATCCGTAAGTTCCAAATGAAGCTCTGCCTCAACTCCTACTTTGTTCTATAATAAAATATCAGAATAGCATGCAAATTATATACTAATATCTAAAACATGTCTAAATATAAGAAACAGTATATAGAAGTATATTACTCAGAAAAAGAATGAAGAAGTTTAATCCAACCACTATAAAAATTTTGTCAGCCAAGTATACCTACAAAGAGAAAAAATGAAGGAAGTTGCTGGGATCTAGCATAGAATGTTCACTAGTAGACAAAGTAGAAAAGGTTTCAAAAGAGTTTGAGTATGTGTGCAACTTACCTGATAAAGGGGGAAAATGTTAGTGTATGGGGCACAAAGTCAAAACTAATGTCAATATTCCATTCCACAACATAATGAGACGATTACCAGTCTGATCCCACTTGAGTTCCAAAAAAGGTACGTCCAAAACAAACCTAATTCTTCAAAGATATTCCATTTAATATTGATGTAATTCGGGGTTGACATTCAATTTAGCATTCTCACACTTGCCAATTGAGCACTTTACATTGAACTAAGCCATGGCTCCCAACTGAATATAGAAAACAAAAAAATAACCTAGACATCAATCCCAAATATAATCATATATATTGTACTCTCATTAAAATGTTCAATTCATCTCTAAATAAAAATAATTCCTAGTGTAACTCAAGTGATATCCCAACCTATAAATTATAAAGACATCCTACATTTCATTTTGAATTTTCTTTTGAAGTTCCTTTAGTTTTGAAGATAAAATAATGATATCCGTTGGAGCTTTCTGACACCTGTTTTTACCAGACGTAACATGAGAAAATGATGTTCTGTTTAAGGTAGTGTATACCTGACACATGAACTTTTAAAAGTTATGACGACAAGTTCCCATAAAATTATACCCCAACTATGAAATTAAAGACTACTCGCTCTCAAATCTAAATACATAGAAAAACTCCTGACATCCCTAGTCCATAAACATCTATAGGCTTTCCACCTCAGAGGCCTCACCATACCAAAGCCTCCACAACCATTTGTCCACAGAAACCTCCTTGCTCCTTCATCAACAAAGATGATCTGTCAGGAACACAAAATTCACAACATAAAAAATCATATATTTAAAGTTTCTCTCTCCACTGAAGGAAGGCCTAAAGAATCTTCCCAATTCACTCAACAAGAGGGAAAACCCCATAGCAAGATGGGTAGAGGGGAATAAAACTCTGAGCCCTATAATTGGAAGTTTACAAGGAACTCATTTTCACCTGTCCATAAATATGGCTGAGCAGACTTAGATCAACAAAGGGAAGTCCAACCAAGAATAAACATGAGATCCAATGTAAGCAGCCAACTTAGTTTTAAAAAATATGTTTGTTAGATTAACAGTTTCCACTTATTTTTTCCATCCCAATTTTCATGAAACATTTATTGTACTAAAGAGCGTGTAAATTAATAACAAAGAACAATATGGCATACGTAACAATCAAGAATAAGGAAACAATTGAGATTGATTCCGTGAAAGTGCAAAAGATGTACAAGGGCATATCATAGGAAGAGAGATACCACATACATCATGAATTCTCCCTGCTTTACACAAGTTAACCTGTCTCATATTGAAGCTCACCCTGTAAAGAAAAAAAACTATGAGGAACAAAACATATCAACGGGATAAAGAAAAAGAAACATAAAAAGTAGACAAAATACTTATGTGATTTTATCATATGAGATCATAGATGACTGCCCAGCAATATCCAAAGATGATCCATTTCAAAGGTGGGCTTAAAAGAAGGACCTGGGGTTAAAGAAGAAGGGCCAGGAGTTATACCTCCAAAAGTTACAGAAGAAACTGGTTAGAGGAACCAAACTCTTCTAGGAGAATAACTTTGGAAGTGCACACGGAGGAGAGAAAGCTGAAGGAGAAAATTGATGGTTTGCACGGGTACTTACAGAGGGTAACAGACATTGAATGAGAAAAGGGTGAGTGCCTAGCAGTCTATAAGCGGGTGTACTTGACCTTCTCATGAGTTATATGCAAGTGTGGGACAAATATATATACACACACACACACGTATATATATATGGTCAAGGACTCCAACTTGTTGACGTACTCTCGATTGTAATAATGAACTAGATGGTCAAGAAGAAATTATTATTCCCGTTATCATCTGAGGAATCAAGACGGAGAGTTATGTAGTTATATGTATCCAATTTTCCTTTTCCATTGTGACAGGTGGTTGTGAAAATCAGAAAAACTACAACACCTCACTATTTCTGAAAACGGAATCTTTAATTGATGATGTGTACAATAGGAAAGAGATTTCATCCTAAAGTATTCATCCAGGCTTTCTCATTCCGAGTTTGAATCTGCATTCTGGAGTCAAATCTACTGATATGTGAAAGACCCCATGGATCTCTGAGCTACAGACACTTGTACATTATTATAGTTCATGGAGGTTTGTAGCTTGCTTGTGATCATGATGTTTGTGTAAATTGCAAGATCACTCTTTTAACTTCAATTACCTCTGGATCAGATTATCACTTCTTCTTCTTTTTGCTAACTCAGATTGTCACATATTTCATAGATGAAGTGTTTAGTTTTCCATCATATAAATAATAAATTCAGTAATTTTATAAGTGCAACATATATCTATAAATTCGATTTGGGGGACCTAAAATTACAATCCTTAGATAATCTAACAGAAACCGAAAATCTAAAATCCTTAAAAACATAGAATGTGCAAAAAAATAAAAGAAGCTAAGCCATTAATTCTGCAAAACCATTTCCATATTTCAATAATTCAATTTCATTTTGTTAGATTGAAACTTCAAAGTTCAAACTAGCGACAAAACACAATTTAGCTAAATAGTTGATTGAGAAACAGGCATAAATAGAAACTTTGAATTCAGGAATACCAAGGAAGAAGTACCTTTGTTTTTCCGGATATGACACACGGACTTTGTTGGAAAGATCAGCTTCACTATCATGCACTCCACGAGTAGTATCTATTAGAATCATGACAAATTAAACAGAAAATTTATTAGACAACCAACAACATTTATTAGCTATCTGAGAGATGTATCCGTCACTATTCATGATTTATAGGAAAACTTACTGACAATTTGAGCAAGAATCATCAAGAGATGACCAGAATCTCATGTTATTGGGGAAGCCTAATCCAACTCTGATCCAAAGACAATTGTAAAGCTACCAAAAAGGTTAATGAACATGTTCCTGAAGTGGAGGACCGTAAGGTTTGGAAACCCCACGAGTATAATTTACTGTTTTTTGTTGCTTTGAATAACTAGGCGGGGTCTGGGGGCAGCTGCCCTGACCCAAACTTTTGGTGGATAGTTTTGTACTTTCAGGGTGAATTAGAGTTCTTGTATGTACTATATATAAGAAGTGGATCATGCACGAAATTATGTACAAATTTATGAGATAGTGAGATTGATATACCGCTAATTGTGGAGTAACCTAACCTTTGGGCTAACCACGTAAATTTTACATCTTGTAATTTTTTTTCTTTTAATTTCTCTTTACTATTGTTTTTGCTACGTTATTATTTTCTAAATTTTAAAAACAAAACAAAGAGGCAGTAATATATCTAGAGTTGTAAACAAGGACTTTGGCTTACCTCGAGCTCGTTTAAAAGTTAAACGAGTTGAGTCTAGTCGACCTTTAAATAAGGCAGAGATTTGATGTATGAACTCGACCCGTTTAGTAAACGAGTCTAGCTCGAGCTAGGCTTCAATGAGTCGACCCTAATTGAGCTCAATTATGGTCGTTTAGCTTTATTATAAAATTAATAAATAATAATCAATTTAATGTTAACTGAGTCAGACTAACTCTAACGGGCTCGAGCCGTACACCAGTCACCATATTATTCAAGCTCGGCTCATTTAACTAAATGGAAAAAGGAGCTTGTTCGAGCTCGGTTCGTTTAACAGTTGAGCCAAGTCAAGCTCACGGAAGCCCTCTAAATATATCAAAAGAACTAATATAGAACAAGCCTCCAATTCTTCAGTAGCATTAGCTAGGGAATCTCAAAAAGGGAAAAATAAAACACTTTTGGCATGTGACCGAGGAGAAACAAGGAATGCTACTCTATGCTACAAAGTCAAAGAAGAATATACTGAATTCAGAGACCCTAAAATGTCTATCCAAAAAATACATACAACCGCAAATCACCACATTGCCAAATAACATGTTTTTTCCTTCAACTCAAACCCTAAAAGGTTTAGCAGCACAGTTTCACATAAGAAGGATAATTGAATTCTCTCCTAAGAGTCCAATGTTACAAACAAGTTCAATTGTGACTCTTTTCACATGAAACATAGCTTAGGGGATAAGGCCTTGCACTTGTATAAATAGTTAGTAACTTGGTATGGAGATGGGTGCTTATGCTTTACCGTAATAGAGACTAGAAAGTCTAAACCTAAATAAAAGTCAGATCCATGGAGAAACTATGAAAGTAAGAAACGTAATACCATCCATAGTGGATATGTATTTGGTTACAGTCAAGATCAATATTTACTCTTTACATTATTATATATAAGTATAAAGAAATAAACTTTACCTGGCTTCTTAGGCTTTCTAGCCCCTAATTTGAACAAGGCTTTGTATGTGTGGCCACTTAATCTCTGTCGTGCTCTCTTCTCCATCTTCATCTACTCCTTTTCAAGAAAGCAACCTCGATCCTTTTTCTGATTTAACTGACATCAAAATATGTGAAAAGGATGATTCATTGTGTCTCAAAAAACACAACTCAACGCCATTACTGACTCAACTCTCTTCACTGACACTTTTTCTCTACTTCTCAACTCTCTTTTCTTTAGTACAAAATTATTAAACTTTTAACGACATAAAAATAAGATCATAAGCAAATAAATACTTACAAAAACATTAAACCCCTACTTCTATCCATTAAGGGAAACTATTTAGTTTAAATGAAGGGGCATCAACCTTGAACTATAAATCTAAATCTGAAGCATTAAAATACTTTCACAAAATAATGCACATTAATTCAAGACAGTGTTTCCGTATTTTTCACATTCATTAGATAAATAATGGACAGCATATTGTCTCATTGGTGTTAATTTCCTTTTGATGGCAAAAACATGCAAATGTTCCTGCCATTCTTCAAAAGCAATCCATTAATTCATCTTGAATTGTCAGGGTTTCAAAAACTTTCAAATTATTTTTCCCATCGTGTAATACAAAACTCTATTATATCTTAATTCTTAGGTACTAGATGCATTATTTCATAGTTTAATTCCCAAAGTTACTAAAGCAAGCAAATTTTCATATTGTGATTTGTGTAGTTTGACAGGTGCCTGGTGCTTTACCTCACTAATTGTTCAACTTCTAACTTCATTAAGCCTGCTAGCATAGATCTTTCAAAATTATTATTTTTTAAAAAAAGGGGGAAAAACCAACCTTTTTTCCTTGGGAAAATAGTCATATAGACAATTTTATAATAGAAGACAACCACTTTGCCAGTAAGAGAATTTTATGGAAACACAATGATTGTAAGCCATTATAAAACAATGTAGTCAAACTTAAGCATTGTGTGATTTCCTGAAAAGTGATTACATATTTTATCACTTTTTAAACTATTAGGCTAGAAAATTATGTAAATGCAAAATTCCCCTCAGACCACTGCTCCTTATTGTAAAATCTGACACTAAAAGTTTAATTTGGACGTCAAATTGACATGTTTGCGCATTGAATTCTATATTAACATTTTCCTTGTATTTGTAGGAGCGTATAGGCTCTGAACAACTCAATTTCAAAAATGTAATGACCAGACCACAACCAATTTTACATTTCACTTTCCAAAGCTTGTGCTTAAGGTAGAGAAGTAAACATGTATAAGCCATTGGACAAACAACAACAGCAACAGACCAATAACTACCCTTATGCCTTCTATACGAAATCAAGAGAAAATAGAACAACAGAAATCAAACATATTCCACAGCTAATATAACACTAAAACCAAAAAGAAAAAGTGAAACTAATATGACGAGCCGAGAACTGTAAACAACGAAAAAGGGGAATATAGGAAGAAGCACAGAACGCATATGGGCATGGAAGATTAAAGAGGTTACCTGAAAAGTAATCTCAAAATTTCTGTTTCTTGCTTCCCAAGAAAGGAAAATGGGTGATTTAGTTACCCTTCCCCCTTTCGTGGTAGTCTGGTAGACAAAAATTTTATGGGTAACCAAACATCTAACTGACTAGCAAACCCCATTTTATTTAATGCATGCAAATCAAAAAAACAAAGTGCACAAACATATTTCACAAAACCAGAAAAACAAAAAACATACCTCCAAATTGCTGGAAGGGTTGGAAGTAAGCCACACAAAACCAGATAAACAAAAACATACCTCAAAATTGCTGGAAGGGTTTGGAAGTAAGCCACTAATTTTTCACTCCAAAAGAAACTTTTCTTAGGAACCAAATAAACAGGGAAGAAGTGAATGGGAAAGGAGGAGAGAGAAAAAAATGAGGAAGTAAAAAAAGCTGGGTATTGCTGGGTATTTGAAACGTACAGTTTTGTCTTTACCGGAGGTGTTATATTATTTTATTATTATTATAATTATTATAATAATACAAACAATGAACTTGTTCTTGCTCTGCTCTGAGTTTCTGAACAAAGGATCGTCTATTTAATGTTAATTGATTTTCCATCTTCACCAAAACGGGACATATTTGGAAGGCGGTGGAGTTTCAAGGTAATGTAAAAAAAAATCTGATTAATATTTTATTAACCTTAATATAGTCAAAGATCCAAGAAGATTTTCATTAATTACCGTACTTACCTTAAATTCAACTGTGATTTTGCAAGATCACATACGCGGTAAATTAAATTAAATTGGCAAAACTATATTTTATATCATTATACTTAGTAAATTTTATTTAATACACTATTAAATTTTTAATTTTTTTAATTAGCCTATTAAACTAATTAAAATTATAAAATTGGGTCATTCCGTTAAAATTGATTGGATGGACGTTAAGTATTTTGTTACGTGGATTTATAAAAGAAAAAGGCCTTAGAGGTCTATCATACGTGGAACCAAATCTCTGAACTACCTTCTTCTCTCACAATCAAATCCTTCGATCAAGGCTCGCCTCCCTCAAATCCTCATTTTCTGAAATCTAGAATTCCATTTATTGGTTTGAAAACCCCCCCTTACAAATCCCTACTCCCCAACCTACATGCCACCACCGTCACATGCAATCAAATCCTCTCCACCAAATACACCAAAATTCTCTTTTCCGCCACCAAACTCCTCATGGATGCCACTAGATGGCTCTCCAAACAGAACGACAACGATTTTTTACTCAGATCTGGTGTCCTCTGCCAATCCAATGCCATCGTATTGTCCCAACCGAGCCCGGGCTCCGAAGAAGAGGACTTGGGCTTCTTCAATCGCAATCTCTTCAGCAAATTACAGATCGGAGGCATTGAATTCAAGAAAAAAGCCATGGAGTACTTATTTCAACTCCTCGAAAACGCTGAAAAAGCCCCAAATTAGGTTTACAACAAAGGAAATATCGACAAGTTTAGTTGGAGACACCTCTGTATGCAGAGATTGCCCAAGATTTTATAGTTGTTTATGTCTGGCGATGTTTGCAATTTTCCTAAAATCACATCTTTTGATGATTTTTTATTTTTTCTATTTGAATGTGAAAAACTGGGTTTAGCTCTACTTTTCCAGAAATGAAGAAATCTAAATTGCTGTGAAAGCAGGTTTTGGTTTATATATGTGGGTAAATTGATATTCACGTTTATTTAATTATAGAATGCATTTGCTATATCCTTTTAGATTCGGGTGAGGAAAATAAATCAATGCGATTTGTTGGAGTTCGGAAAAATGATTATTTGTTGTTGAAGTACCTCTCGAGCTGAGGGGAAAGAAATGGATTCAGCTAGGAGTTGATTTCATAAGTTTCAGCCACGACATCATGTCAGGTCTTCCACTAAGAAGAAGGAATCCATGGCTTCTGAGGATGGTGGCGGTGGTTGCAGGTAAAAATGACCTGATCTGAGTCTTGAGTCCGGAGATTTGGTTCCACGTATGATAGACCCCTCTAAGCCATGTAATTTTCCTTTTCTTTTACAAATCCACATAGGAAAATATTTAACAACCGTTGAAATAATTTTAACGGAATGACCCAATTTTACAATTTTAATTAGCTTAGTTGGCTAATTAAAAAACTTAAAAGTTCAATGGTGTATTAAGTAAAATTTGCCAAGTATAGTGGTGAAAAACATAGTTTTGCCAAATTAAATTCAACTATGATTTTGTGATTATAGGATTTGTATATGATATGATGCACACATATTTTTGAATGCGTTTCAATCCATAGTAACCGGTTGTTAGGAGAACTATTATAACAACCGTCATTTCCATCGTTCATTAATATATTTAACGGCTGAGATTGAAAAAAAAATATGTACCCTTATTATATTTGTAATATTATATTAATTATATATTACTTCTGTGACTCCCCCTAAATATGTCCACACAACCCATCTTGGGTCGTCAAAAACATACCATAAAATCCAAATACAAACTTTATATTTACAACAATTAAAGTGTAATGCAGAATAAGATAACACATAAGCTGTGAGTTTCAATACAAATAACAGTACTCACACTCCAAATCAATGATACTTTACATAAAGGTACAGTCCATAACTGTTTTAGGAATTAAAATTTTTGGAAAATGCTCAAAGAAGCTGTTAGTTCCCAGTAGGTACATAATAGATCTAGAAGGAGGGGTTGAATAGATCTTTTTAACTTCAAATACTTTTCTCATTTATTTTGTATCGCTAATGATTTAGCATATGACAAACATAAGAATCTTTTCAAGCACATCGGAATAAGTAAAAGATCTCATTCATTGATATATTCATAATCATACATACATTGTTCTTAGAGTTAGTTAAGTGGTAATCAGTTAAAACATACATAGCAGTTAGGTACATAATGTAAATAACAAAAAGTAAATGACACAAGGGATTTTAAGTGGTTCAGAGACTCAAGCTCCTAATCCACTCTTCTGCTTTCAACTAGCAGGATTTCCACGAAGGAAGGGCAACACCCTGAATCACTAAGATTCCTTCAAGGCCAGCAGCCTTGGAACTTCATTTCACTAAAAACTCTTCAAGGCCAGCAGCCTTGGAACTCCTCTAGTTCCCTAGGAACTCTTCAAGCCCATCAGGCTTGGAACTTCATTTAGTCCCTCTGGACAAGGACCCCTTAGACCCTGGCTTCTTGTTGGTGTTGGTGTTGTTGTTGTTGGTGCTGAGCTGCTAAGATGTCTTTAAGCTTGAACATCTTTTGTACTTAGCAGCTTGGTGTGGTCCTCTTTGCATTTTGCTTCGAGTCTGGACCACATCTTATTTGGTGCAGCTGATCTTCATTTTATTCTGCTCATCTTCATACGATGTCAGCTAAACGCCATCACCATTTTTTGCTAAGTGTTTGAGCTTTTGTTAGACTTCATCTGGCACTTAGCAATCCCTGAACCCTTCTTGATTGGTTTGCAGACATGATTATGCACTTGTTTTTGTTCAGCTTTCGGTTCATGGTGATTCGTAGAGTTGCTCTCTGGATCTTCTTTATGCTCTGTCACTCTTTAGAATGTTATTTTCTTGTCATTCTCGGCTCTCAGCTTAGCTGTCATCTTCAGTGGCATTCTCATCTTTGTTGAGTGAAGATTTAGTATGTTAAAGTCCTTCTTCAAAGCCGCTTCACTTCCACCTTCATAGTCTCACTGTCACTAAGACTTGTTCTCTTAAGCTCTGGTAGAACTCGTAGAGTCAACACTATAGCATTCTAACAACTCAATGATTCTGCAACTTGGCAATCATCAGCCCCTTAATCTTTGAAGCTCTGGCTGATATATACTTCTTCCCAATCTTCCTGTTGGTATATAGTCGTTGAAAGCTATTTGATTTGCTTCGCAGATCTCGAGTTATTTTGTGTAGACTGCAGATGTGACATGACATCCCCTTTATGACTTTCGACATCGCAGCTCATCTGCTTTGTTTCTACCCGTCCGTAGATGTCACTTTGATGTCTCGGGCAGGTAGTCAACTTTATTTCCTTATTCTGATTTTTAGATCAGAGGTTGTCCTTTTGCATCGATGCTCTCAATAAGCTCTGTTTGAATATCAATCTTCAGATTAAACCGTTGCCAATGCTTCAATCTTCAGTTGATCAAACCCTACGATTCTGATGCATATCTTCTTGGACATGGTCGTAATGTCTTGTTGACTGTTGCTCATTGATGGGTTGAGACAACACTACGATCCTGAAGTGTGTTCATCTAATCTTCACTGTAGAACACCTCTTCCTTTTCTTGTGCGGTTTGAACACTTCATTTTCAGATCGATCGCTCTCGAATCATCGATAAGGCTTGACTCCTTGTTCTGGCCCCATCTGAATAGCAAGACACTTCAGATTTATGGCATGCCCAGCTCTCTTTCTCCTTGTGATCTCCCGTTCACTTATCATCAATGGACTGACCCAATGCTTAGTCACTTTAGCCTTGTTCTTCATAGGCTGACCAGTATCTTTGTGTACACTCCATCAAGTCCTTCTTTGTTTGGCAAACACTACGATCCTAGATACTTCCAAGATTATTGTCTTCTGTTTACTTGATACCATCGACTTGCCGACTTTCCTTAGTCGATTCTTCAAGTCTTATTCTGATCAGCTTGTGGAAGACTTCATCTTGAATGGCTTCACAACTCAATATGGATGTTGATTGGTTTGGTGATTAGATCTTCTGTTAACTTGTATGTCATTCGTTAAGTGATCTCTAGTTTCCTTTAAAAGGGATGTATTTCTGCAACTCAGACCGGAGGCTTCATACTTTGGATATTCTGGGTGTGCTCTTTGTTGAGAATTGTGTTTGCTCTACGATTGTGCCTTGGCGTTGTGAGCACATTTGTTGAAGCCTTAGTTTTGCACTCTACGATTCAGATTGCGTTATGCAGACACTACGACTCCGAGATCAGATCTTGACACTCTATGATTTCTGTATTTATGCGCGTTGTCTTCATCTCTAATCTTGCTCGACTATTATCTCTGCCTCTGAAGTGATCAGTAGACTCTACGACTCCGAGTGTGGTCTATAATTTTTGTCTTGGATTCGGTAGATGCTCGGTCGGTTCGTAGACAGGTTGTCTCTACAATTCTGAACATGACATCCTCAGCAGACTATGGCTCCGAGGATGTTCTTCTCGACACACTACGATCCTTCCTCGTCTCTCCTGGCAGTCTGCGAACTCCGAAATCTACTATCTTGCAGACTACGATTCTGCCTTGATAGCTCTCGAGTTTTCCTTGACTCTCCTGGAAGACTACGATTTCTGGTGCAGTGCTCGATGATCGGACAAGCCTATCTATTACATTATAAGATCAACCTAACAAGCTTCATCTTTCTATATTTATAGTCCTTGTACATCATTTCTTTTTAAGGACTTTACAAAGCTGTTTTGCTTATGTAGGATCAACCTAACACATTTGATCAATTCATTCTAAGTCCTTGTACATATTTTCCTATTATCTATCAAAGGACTTTACAACTTTTCTTTATGCAAGCATACTTGCATATTCATTTATGTATATCTTAGTCAAATCATATATAAATAGGAATATCATTCACATGTTTATTCCTGACATAAGCCTTCATACATGGTAGGCCATGCATCTAAGTTATAATAAATATCATAAGACTTGAGAATTAACCTTGGTTGACACAATAGACCCCAAAAAAGAACAAGAAGATTACTATCATATTCATTCCAATCGTGTGTATCTTTTTGCCATATAATTTTCTTCATTGTCTCAAACTGAGAATTACATTACAACCATACTCCAATATTATATAGGTAGTACTCATATATATAATAAGCAAGTGGATGTGCACAACCATTTCTTATGATAACACGAATTTATATGTGGTTAGACATCACGTATGATAGTGACAACTCATCCGTTAAGCTCTCAGTACAATTATGTCCTCCTAAATCTAGTGGGGTGCATTTTTTACGCTTCCAAAGTCGGGTTCTCATCACCCTATTGTTGTTCACCAAAATTAAATATTAAATGACGTATAAAATACGACGCACATATTTTAAGTCCTCGATACAATTATATATTATCATTCTATTTTATAATGTATTGAGAAATTTCAACAGTCACAGACCGTCACTCTATTCCTCTGTTATCCCCACTCGACCAAACTACACTCTTATTGCCTGAAAAAAATTGTGAAGTAAAAGGGTGAGCATAAATAGCACTGTAAAAAATATTATGACTAAAGATAATTAAATTATCAATAGCCTTCATTAGTAATAAATCAGATATTTAGAACATATGGTAGATGTAAGACCACAACTTTTTATGAATAAAGATTTATTTTTTTCTAATTGTTAATTTGAATAATAAGGTGTGATTTGATATAATGTTATAGTTGTGGGTGATATGTGCAAATTTTACAAGTAATTAAGTTGTCATAAAATATTCGTTTGGACGGGAAATATTCGTACGACGACACAATCATTGGTGGACCTCACAACGGAATTACTATCGGATTTAGAAAGCGACATAAATAACCTTTTATAAAAAATAACGAAAAAACTTTTACTGTTAACTGTTAAAATACCCAGTGATAAAAGTACAGTAATACGCGTGGTTGCACAGTAGCACATGGTATTGTAAAGTATCTCTGATTATTGATGTTTACTTAAGAAGTCACTCAGTTTTATTATTTTCGTTCAATATTCGTAAGAAATATTATTTTCTTCCATACTCTATAGTATTTAAGTAAAATTATTTCGTTTCGTATTCATAAATCTGTAATTATTTTGATAAGTATTGCTTTAAACTCCTTGAAATTAGTAAAATGTCCTTGGATTTTGCGCTTCATCTAGTATCGTTTCACGAAACAAAAAATTAAACTTTTTTATTAAATTTTAATATTTTCATTAGAGGTACTATTCATGGATACAGTACTATTCATGAGTAATATTCACAACATAATTTAATTTTCGTTTCTGTCCAAAATATTTTTGATACATGAATATAATTCTTGAATTTTATTCCATAATTAGTTATAATGTTGACAATTTAGACATTCTTAAACTCTAGATAAATTGAATTATACATCTTTAATATTTATCTTTAATCTCACTTGATTGATTTCTTATATCATTGTCATCATCCTCATACTTATATTGTGATGAAAGTCATCTTTGGCCCGTAATGCAGAGACGGACTGTTGATTGGTATGATTATGACCATGAATTATGTATTAGTATAATCATGACCTGTAATGTTACATACAAATGATGTTGTAAAAGTCCTCTTTGGCCCGTAGTGCATAGATGAACAATTATTTGGCATGATCATGACCACTGATTGTGAGACCCCAGTTTTATTAATAAAGATTTAAATTTGGTCGAAATAATTTTTTAATATTATGGTGTGAATTTGAGATAATATTATAGTTGTGGGTAGTATTTATAAATTTTGCAAAAGTATCTGAGTGGTTATATTATATTCGATTGGTGGGAATATTAGGTTTAGCGAGGAATATTAGTACAACGGCTCAATCATTGGTGGACCTACAATGTAATTATTGCTTGATAAAGAAAACGACAAAAATATTTTATTAAAATAACGGCGGAAGTTTTACCGTTGATCTTGTTGAACTACTCGGTAGTAAAAAATACGATAATACGTGTGGTGGTTGCATAGTAAGACACTAGCGATTGATTGATTATCGATGCTTTATGTGAGAAGTCACTCAGGTTTGATTCCATTATTGTCAATTAATAATATGAATTATTATAATGATAATGACGTTTTGTTTTATTCAGATTATTAACGTAATAAAATGTAAACATCTTTTATATAAAATAGAATACTTTATTAAAGTTATTCTATAAATAGAATATATTATATTTTATTATGCATAGTGTTGCATAGTATTTTTTGCATAGTGTTTTGCATAGTATTGCATAGTGTTTTGCATAGTAAAATGTTTTTATATAAATAGAATATATTATATTTTATTTAAAAGATTTTTCTTTAAATATGGACCGTCAGATTAAAGTAAATCAATCGGACCGCTCATGGATTAGTTACTTATGCATTCCATTTTTCTATAAATAGAAGCTCATTCCTTCATTATTTTCATTTACGAATTCATTGAAACTCTGTAGAGAGAAATTATAGAGAGAAGCTATAGAGAGAAAGTTATAGAAAGAAGAAGAGTATATTCGCTACTTCACTACTTCTATATTCAGGTTCTTTTTACTGTAAGGGGTGTTATTCTTTCTTCTTGAAGAGAACTTCATTATTCCATTCATTATTATTCCATTGGAATAACTTTTGTAAAAGTGGCATACCCTATACATAACCCTCAGATCACGCCGATACCCTATACTTGGTGAAATCCTTATGTTATTCCATTGCTTATTATTACATCGCTTGAATAACTTTTATATCTGCCAGTTTACCCTATACTTGGTGACATTCTTCTATTATTACTATTTGGAACATCCTCGTCTGCATGTGTTTTACAATCGGACTGGTTCCGCCTTTATTATTCTGTTGGAACATCCTCATGCATGTGTTTTACAATTTGACATTCGGTTCCGCTCTTTATCATTCTGTTGGAATATCCTATCTCGTGTGTTTTACACCGGATCCGGTTCCATCTTTATTATTCTGTTGGAACATCCTCGCTTGTGTGAATTTCACACGACCGGTTCCGTTATTATTATTCGCTGAATAACCTGCCTATGCAAGCCGCATGCACGGTGATTTCTTTTGTTATTCCATTCTTTATTATACCCAAATGGTTAAAACTTTGACTTATACTCCATGAAATTAGTAGAATATCCTTGATATTTGCGTTTCATTCAATATCTTTTCATGGAAATATTCTTCCGATCATTCTTGAATTTTACTCTCTGCAAAACAAAGATCGTGTTGATAATAAGGACGTTAATAATTCATGGATTAAATAATTCTTGAACTTGTTTTATTGAATTATTATGTCATTGTCATCATCCTCATGTTATATTATGTTATCTTTGAACTTACGTGCATAGATGAACTTAGTATGATTATGACCGTGGATCATTCGGTATAATCATGACTTGATATAAATGATGTGACAAAAGTCCTCAGATGGCCAGAATGCGATGATGGAAAATTTTTGGTATGATTATGACCGAGGGTGATTCGGTATAGTCACGACCATTGATAATTTGATGAAAATTCTTGACCGTGTAGTACGGGGATGATTAGATGTGGTGGTTTATTTATTGTCGAGTCTCAAATGATAAAAATTGATGAAAACTTTTAAAACCTAAAAGATAGTAGACTTTATTCTCTACTTGACTCTTTTAATGGATTGCTTATTCAAGCTGCAGCTTAAACCGGTTGTCTATTGTATTTTATCGCTTTAACACTGCTTTAAGGCTAATGATAATTTATTCTCGCATTATCTTAGTCATAATATTTCTTCTTTGGGCTAGTTGAGCTCACCCTTTTCTTTCACCGCTCTTCTTGAAATGAGAACATATTTGGGACGAGTCGGGGAACGAAGTAATGGTCCGAGGATAGCATCGATAGTCCTCACTATTACGTGAAATAGTGTGATAATAGTTGTAATGAGGACTCATTTTGAGTTTGTATAATATCTAGTAGACAATATTTGTATTCAAACTCACGCTTTATGTCGTATTGTACACCACGCTTAGGTTAGTAAGTTGTATTTGAATTTATGTACCATGTAAGTGGCGACCCAAGATGGGTGGCGATACCTAATTTTGGGGGCGTCACGGTTGGTATCGAGCTTAGGGATATGATCCTGGCTAAGATGTGAGAATAGTACTAGGAGGGGAGAGAGGGGGAATTCCTTAGCTAGTATGACCTACCTAAGTTTATTTGGTATTTGATTGGCTCACGAGTATAGTGATAATATGTTGCATGTTAATTAACCCTTGTTTTGTGTGATGTTGTTTGTATTTAGATGTTGTGAATAGGGCTCGGTTATTGGGCGCGATAATGAGTCACCAACCAAAAGGTAACGACCAACAACACGATAATAATCATACTGCGTGAGAATTACCATCTAACAATGATGACCATCGTGGGAGAAATTATCATGCCAAGAATGGTAACCACTTGGTGGTGGTAATCATGGCCAAGATAATAGAAGTGGAAATTTCAAGAAGAGAAGGTCATTTAGCTCGATTTTGTCGTGCACCAAAGTCAAGTCCAAATTGGGACGGTGGTACCAAAGGCGGATACTGGATAAAACAAAAGTCGGTGGTTTTTCATGAAGAAGAGCGTTTTCACGACTTCTTAAAAAGCAAGTGACTCGACGAAGTTAGCGGGGGTTAGTTAATTATAAATTCTTGCGAAGTCTATACCTTATAAGATACTGGGTTCTACCCATTATTTTATCTCGCTTGCTTATGCGTTCAACATTTAAATTTGACTCAGGAGAAGTTAGACTTTAACTTATTGGTTGAAACTTCGTTGGGAGAAACCTTCGTTACCTCCAACATTTATTAATCTTGTTGATTCAAATCGAAACTTTCACGTTACTGTCAATCTTATCTCTTTGAAAATACTTGCCTTTGATTTTAGGAATCAATTGGTTAACTACTCATCATGCTTTTCGTAAGGTTGTTAGCTTTTATATTTATAACAACCTCATTACATTGAATTCAAAGTAACCAAACCCTAAAATTAATCATTGTCATATCAAGCCATAAGTAAAGAGCCCCCGAACCTTTCGTTGTTGACTTCCTTGTGTGGAATGCACCGCGGACTTTACAGAGGCGACGTCCATGATGAAGATGGCAAGTTTATAGGTATCATTGTGAGGTGCTATTCTGTGTTAAGGATAGAAGTCACAGTTGGTATCAATGTGACGTCTTATCCAAGTCTTGGATGAGAGTAATGAGCTTTGAATGATATTTCTATCATTAATAAATTTCTTGACGTATTCTCGAAGATTTCCTAGCCTACCCTAGAGCGTGAAATCGAATTTTGTATTGACCCCAAAGATAAAAAAACCCATTTCTTAAACCCTCAAATATTTCTTCAACTAAAAGGATCTGCTTTGAGGATTATGATGAAAGTCATAATAAAAGCATTGGACTAATGAAAATTATGGGTATATGGTATTAGTAAGTTATATGATGAGTTATGTTGGTTAGTATGTGAAAACATGAAAGTTTCTTAGAAATCACAAAGAGTTGAAAATCAGATTTTAGTGAAAAACGTAACATGAAATTCAATTGACCATATCTCCTGTTATATTTTGAATTTTTGAATGTGGTCAAGTCCTAGAGTTAGATCTATGAGTTACCTAACTAATCCAAGTGGAATTACTGGAAAAGGTGTTGTAGATTTTGTGTGGACTGATTTTAGCAAAGGAGGCCAAAGCTGTAAATTTCAAAATGCTACTGCCCAGAAACTTTAAGGGGCTGTTTCGGCCACTTAAATTATGAGAAAAATTCTGGCCTTTTGGGACATGAAGGTATATGGTATAAAGTATCTCCTGTCCAAAAATGAGCTCATTCTGACTTAAAATGAGCAAGTTATGACTATTTCAATATTTAGGATTTTCCGAATTTAAAACGCTATAACCGGAGTTCTATAACTCCGATGACCATGAAATTTAAACTAGAAGCTCATGTTAACATGTGTAAGGTCCTGCCAAGATTTGGGAATTTTGGAGTTAAACTTGAGGTAGCTAATTTCTTAAGGAATTAATTAGAAATTGATTTTTGAAAAATAGTAAATGAATTTTAAAATTCCGAGAAAAATATATTTTCATCATGGGACTATATTATGCTAAATCCCAGAAAAGAAATATTTTTGGGACTGATTTGGTATTTTCATGAAAATAGTTTAGTTCTGAAACATATGAGTTAAATATGTTATGTGAAGTAACAAAAGTTGAAAATAGGATTTTATGGCTAGAAAATCCTATATAGAGTATATATGCATATTTTTTTGAGGGATTTGATAATTGGTAATGATATCTTATGAGTATGGCATTTTGAATGATTAAATGCATTATATGGTAAAAGCGTAAACAATTGAGATAAATTGTTTATAAATTTAAAAGTGATTAAAATATTGGTATAATATTAATGATATTAGATTATGAGATTATTAAGTGATTGATAACATGGGGATATTCTTGAATCTGGATAAATTATATTATAAATGTTTAATATTTATCCTTTATCTTATTTGATTGATTCTTTATATCATTATCCTCATGTTTATATTTTTTTTTCAAGTCATCTCATGGCTTTACGTGGATAGATGGACTTGGTATGATTATGACCGGGGATCATTCTAATAATCATAATCAGTAATTGAAAACACAATTATCTTTAAGCAGTAGTGCATGGATAATTTGTGGTCGTGATATTAATGAATACACAATTATCTTCGGTAGTAGTGTATGGATAATTTGTGGTCGTGATACTAATGAATATCCTTAGCACGTAGTGCGGGGATGATTCAATGATGTGGATTAATTATTGAAATGAGTCTCAAAGAATGAAATATTAATTCATGGATGTGTTCAAAGTCATCCGTGGCTTACGTGCATAGATGGACTTGGTATGATTATGACCGTGGATCATTAAGTATAATCATAATCAGTAATTGAAAACACAATTATCTTTAGTAGTAGTGCATGGATAATTTGTGGTCGTGATACTAATGAATACACAATTATCTTTGGTAGTAGTGCGTGGATAATTTGTGGTCGTGATACTTAATGAATATCCTTGGCACGTTTGTAGTGCGGGGATGATTCGATGATGTGGATTAATTATTGAAATTTGAGTCTCGTGAATGAAATATTAATTCATGGATGCGTTCAAAGTCATCTCGCGGCTTTACGCGTGCATAGATGGACTTGGTATGATTATGACTGTGAGATTGTTGAGTATAATCATAATCAGTAATTGAAAACACAATTATCTTCGGCCGTAGTGCATGGATAATTTGTGGTCGCGATACTAATGAATATCCTCGGCACGTAGTGCGAGGGATGATTCGATGATGTGGATTAATTATTGAGTGAGTCTCAAAGAATGAAATATTAATTCATGGATGCGTTCAAAGTCATCTTTGGGGGCTTACGTGCATAGATGGACTTGGTATGATTATGACCGAGGATTGTTCTAAGATAATCATAACCGTAATTGAAAACACGAATATCCTTGGCGAAGTAGTGCATGGATAATTCGTGGTCGTGATACTATTAAGTCGCGTCTTAGCATTATTGGTTTTACAATTTGTATATCTTTAGCTTTGTAGTGCAAAGATGAATTGTTAATGAATAGCTTTGGCGATTTCAAAGATGAATTTAATATTTTTAAACGATAAAGGTATTCAAGGTATCCTCATCTCTTTATCATACCAGTGTATCGTACCCTAATTTCGAGGGCTAAATTCCATAAGGAAGGAGATTGTGAGACCTCAGATTTTATTAATAAAGATTTAAATTTGGTCGAAATAATTTTTAATATTATGGTGTGAATTTGAGATAATATTATAGTTGTGGGTAGTATTTATAAATTTTGCAAAGTATCAAGTGGTTATATTATATTTGATTGGTTCAGGGGAATATTCGGGTTTAGCGAGGAATATTCGCATAACTACCAATCATTGGTGGACCTCAATGATGTAATTGTTATCCGGATTGAGAAAACGACAAAAATATTTTATTAAAATAATCGGCGGAAGTTTTACTGGTTGATCTTGTTGAACTACTCTTAGTAAAAAGTAAGAATACGTGTGGTTGGTTGCGTAAGAACACACCAGTATTGATTATTGATGCCTATGTGAGAAGTCACTCGGTTTGATTCCATTATTATTAATTAATAATATGAATTATTATAATGATAATGACGTTTTTGTTTTATTCAGATTATTAACGTAATAAAACGAAACATCTTTTATATAAAATAGAATACTTTATTAAAGTTATTCTATAAATAGAATATATTATATTTTATTATGCATAGTGTTGCATAGTATTTTGCATAGTGTTTTGCATAGTATTGCATAGTGTTTGCATAGTAAAATGTTTTTATATAAATAGAATATATTATATTTTATTTAAAAGATTTTTTCTTTAAATATGGACCGTCGATTAAAAGTAAATCAATCTGGACCGCTTCATGGATTAATTACTATGCATTCCATTTTCTATAAATAAAGCTCATTCCTTCATTATTTTCTTACGAATTCATCAAACTTAGAGAGAGAAATTATAGAGAGAAGTTATAGAGAGAAAGTTATAGAAAGAAGAAGAGTATTTCTGCTACTTCACTACTTCTATATTCAGTTCTTTTTACGGTAAGGGGTGTTATTCTTTCTTCTTGAAGAGAACTTCATTATTCCATTCATTATTATTCTGTTGGAATAACTCAGTAAAAGTGGCATACCCTATACATAACTTCAGATATCGCCAGATACCCTATACTTGGTGAAATCCTTATGTTATTCCATTGCTTATTATTCTCATGGAATAACTTTTGTATCTGCCATTTACCCTATACTTGGTGACATTCTTCTATTATTACATTGGAACATCACATCATGTGTTTTACACCGACCGGTTCCGCTTTATTATTCTGTTGGAACATCCACATGCATGTGTTTTACACCGACTGGTTCCGTCTTTATCATTCTCGTTGGAATATCCTATCTCGTGTGTTTTACACCGGATGCGGGTTCCATCTTTATTATTACTGTTGGAACATCACGCTTGATTATGAATTTCACCCGACACGTTCCGTTATTATTATTACATTGAATAACTTTGTCTATCACGAAGTACCGCATGCATGGTGATTTCTTTTGTTATTCCATTCTTTATTATACCCAAATGGTTAAAACTTTGACTTCTATACTCCATGAAATTAGTAGAATATCCTTGATATTTGCGTTTCATTCAAAGATATCTTTCATGGAAATATTCTTCGATCATTCTTGAATTTTACTCTACTAAACAAAGATTATGTTGACAATAAGGACGTTAATAATTCATGGATTAAATAATTCTTGAACTTGTTTTATTGAATTATTATGTCATTGTCATCATCCTCATGTTATATTATGTTATCTTTGCTTACGTGTATAGATGAACTTAGTATGATTATGACCGAGGATCATTCTAAGATAATCACGACTTGATATAAATGATGTGACAAAAGTCCTCGGTGGGTCTGTAATGCAATGATGGAAAATTTTGGTATGATTATGACCGGGGGTGATTCGGTATAGTCGCTGACCATTGATAATTTGATGAAAATTCTTGGCCGTGTAGTACAGGGATGATTAGATGTGGTGGTTTATTTATTAAAATTTGAGTCTCGTGATAAAAATTGATGAAAACTTTTAAAACCTAAAAGATAGTAGACTTTATTCTCTACTGACTCTTTTAATGGATTGCTTATTCAAGCTACAGCTTAAACCGGTTGTCTATTGTATTTTATCGCTTTAACATCATTTAAGGCTAATGATAATTTATTCGCATTATCTTAGTCATAATATTTCTTCTTGGGCTAGTTGAGCTCACCCTTTCTTTCA
This sequence comes from Panax quinquefolius, assembly GCA_020205615.1. Lineage (NCBI taxonomy): Eukaryota > Viridiplantae > Streptophyta > Magnoliopsida > Apiales > Araliaceae > Panax > Panax quinquefolius. Next base: position 18,832,797 of record CM035171.1, read on the forward strand.
CTTTGTTCTCTTCAGAAATGAGAACATAGTGGGACTTAGACAGTCGGGAACGAAGTAATGGTCGAGAGGATAGCATTAGTAGTCCTCACTATTCGTGAAATAGTGTGATAATAGTTGTAATGAGGACTCATTTTGAGTTTGTATAATATCTAGTAGACAATATTTGTATTCAAACTCACGCTTTATGTCGTATTGTACCTGCACAGCTAGGTTAAGTAAGTTGTATTTGAATTTATGTACCATGTAAGTGGCGACCCAAGATGGGTGACGTATACCTAATTTTGGGGGCGTCACACTGGTGATACTAACGAGTATCCTTGGCTCGTAGTACATGGATAATTCGGTGATGTGAATTATTTATTGAGTTGTGTTACAGAGATAAAATAATGATGATAAACTTTTAAATCATTGAAGATAGTAGACATCATGCTCTACTTGACTCTTTTAATGGATTGTTTATTCCGTTGTAGATATTGATCTAAACTTGTTGTTTATTGTATTCTATCAGTTTTTACACTGTTGAGGACTAAGGATAATTTATTCTATATTATCTTAGTCATAATATTCTTACTAGGCTAGTTGAGCTCACCTTTTTATTTCATTGTTGTCTTCAAGAAATGAGAATATAGCTGGGACTAGTCGGGGAATAGAGTGACGGTCCTCACTATTCTATAAAATAGTGTGAAAATAATTGTAACGAGGACTTTATTTGAGTTTGGATATTGTCTACGAGACAATGTTTGTTTTGAAACTCATCTATTGTGTTATCATATTTTGCACAACAGTTGTATAAATGAAATTTGTATTTGAATTATGTATCATGTATTTGGCGTTTCAGAATGGGTTGTATGGACCTATTTTGGGGGCGTTACAGTAGATGATAAAAGTTTTCAACCATAATTGCAGCGGAATCAACAATCCATTAGAAAAGTTAAGTAGAACATAAAGTATACTATCTCCTCCAAATTAAAAATCCATCATTAATATTTCATTCATGTAATACCCATCAATAGTTTTTCGTTGTACCCAAAACAAAGAGAACTTTAATCATCTGTCTTCACCTGAACCACCAAAGATTATAGTTAAATTCACAATTCATGTTTATAAACATGTAAATCAATAGTTTCTCCTTGCCACAAAGGCTTAATAGAGCTTTCACTCAAAGTCTTTGCCATAAAGGCTAAAGACACTCAATAATCGTATCGTCTTTACACCCTTCACCAAAGATATTCAAATGTAACAACAATGGTCATAATCATACCAATCAATTGTCTATCTTTGCACTATGGGCCAAAGATGTTCAACTGTAAAACTAATGATCATGTCAAATAATAATCTATCTTTGCACTACGGGCCAAAGATATTTATTTGTATCATCAGTGGTCATGATCATGTCAAAAACCTGTCCATCTTTGCATTACGGGTCAAAGATATCAATCAACAGTTCATCTTTGCACTACGGGCCAAAGATATCAATCAACAGTTCATCTTTACACTACAGACCAAAGATATTCATCAATCAACAGTTCATCTTTGCACTACGGGCCAAAGACATACAACTGTAAAACTACTAATCAACATTCCATATTTGCACTACGGGCCAAAGATATACAACTGTAAAAACCAATAATCAATTGTCCATCTTTGCACTACATGCCAAATATTACTTTCAACACAATATAAGTATGAGGACGATGACAATGATATAAAGAATCAATAATGTTAAATCAAGGATAAATATTAGAGATTTATAATTCAATTTATCCAGAGTTCAAAAATATCCAAATTGTCGACATGAAGATTATAACATGGATTCAATTTTAAGAATAAGATTCATAAAAGATAATTTGGACAAATAAAAGGAAATTCAGTTCTGTTGTGAATAGTACTCATGAATAGTATCCGCGAATAATACCCATGAATAGTACCGTGTGAATAATAATATGAAATGAAATAATATCACTTATATAACATGGAGTATGAAAGAAAATGATACCCTTACGTGTATTGAAAACAAATATCATCCTTTACGAGAAAAATAATATCCTTTACCTTAATAGGAAAGTAGTTCTAACTGGAATAACGAAGATTATATTGAGAAAATCTTGCACTGTTATCAATACTCAAAATATCCTTATACTAATAAGAAATACACTCAATATTATAGAGAGATAATTTTCTGATTCTGGTGTGAGTTTCATTGTTTAACTAATCAACCTATTTATAAAAAAAGTGCTAGTACACCATGATTGATAAATTTCTCATGCGGATGATTTACAGAATACACATTTTGAAACCAAGCTTCCAAAACCAACTTGCTTACTTCCACCTTTTATCACATGTTTAAAAAAATATATAATTAAAAAAGGAATCCAAATTTAATTTGCTCTCTTCCTCCTTATTTTATTTTTATGCCATAATTTATTATAATAATATTGTCATTTAAATTATAAAATTATACTATTATATTATCACATTATACTATTATAATGTGATATTATAATAATATATTTGAATGAATATTTTATCAGATAAGATAATTATGGTTCCATAAAAAAATATGTCAAACTATCAATAAATGTCTCATTCTAAATTTCCTCCATTTATATCAAATCAAACAAATATTTACTTATCATTTTTATCAACAATTTTTATTTTATTCATAAATTATTTACAACTCTTCAATCCTTCAATAATTATTCCTAATTAATATTATAGATTCACAATACTAAAAACTAGATCGTTCCCAGGAAAGATGGGGCTTTCCGATAAAAATTTCTCATTACTGGCGCGCAATTAAATAACCTAACCCTTTTCTTTGACAGAACTTTATATACATTGTCAATAAAATTATCTAATAATATCATTTCAATAATATGTGTGATAATTATTGATTTAATAATATAAAATATTGTGCAGATGATACTGTGACAATTATTGAGTCAATAATATAAAATATTATTCAATTATCACTATAGCAATTATTGCATCAATAATATGAAAGACTGTGCAATTTTTACTGTAGCAATTATTGAGACAAATATTGAGTGACTTTTTACGTAAGCATCAATAATCAGAGATATTATGCACTACCGTCTGCTACTGTGCAATACCGCGTACCACTGTGAAACAACGCGTATTACTGTACTTTTATCATCGGGTATTTCAATAATTTAACGGAAAAAGTTTGTCATTATTTTTATAAAAAGGTTATTTTTGTCACTTTCTATATCCGACGGTTATTCTGTTGTGGGTTCCACTAATGATTGTGCCGTCGTACGAATATTTTCCTATAAAAAGAATATTCTCCGATCAAACGAATATTCCCCAACACAACGAATATTTTATACTAACATGCTTACTTTGTAAAATTTGTAAATGTCACCCTTAACTTTAACATTGTTTCAATTTAACCATTACTGAATAGAATAATAATTATAAGAAAAATTGAATACTTTTATTTCATAAAATTCGGGGTCTTACACGTAGCGCACCAGGTCCGAGATTCAAGAGACTTGGATTTGGGGGCGTAACATGTCGTGGGTGCAAAGATAATATGATTGTTGAGTGTTTGTAGTATGTGTTACAATGATACATGGTGAAAGTTCTCTTTGGCCTGGTTGCAAAGAGGAACTGATGATTGTTGTTACGTACATGGAAAAAATATTGATGGTAAATTTTTAATTGGAGAATATAGTAGACATTATGTCCTACTTTACTTTTCTAATGGATTGCTCATTTCGTTGCAGTAATTTTTTGATAATTTATATCATCTACCATATATTTTAAATATCCGATTTATCAATGTTGAAGGTCATTGATAACTTATTATTCGTTATCTTAGCCATAATATTATTTGTTGGGTTATTTGTGCTCGTCCTTTTGTTTCATATTACTTTCAAAAAATATGAGTGTAACTGGGTCTAGCAGGAAGAATAGAGAAATGTAGTAATGGTTCGAGAATGTAGTAGTTTCTCAATACATTATAAAATATGGTGACAATAATTGAATTGAAAACTTAATTTTAGTGTCAATACTGTCGTAATATATACGGCACAATAAATGTAACAAGAACTTAAAGTATACATGTTGCAATATGTTCACGATATTTTAATAATTGATGTTTGGTGAGATAATTTGTGTTTGTAATGTTATTTTTGGCGATTCAAAATTGAGTGATGTATACTCGAATTTTGAGGTTGTCATAACTTGACAACCCTAAATATAAGCGTTCACCTTTCTTAACCTATTATTTAATAATTATTACGTAAAATATATTTAGTTTTAACAAACGACAACATAAATTTGTAATAGAATAATGTGACGCCCCCAAAATAGGTATACATCACCCATTCTAAGTCGCCAAATACATAGTACAGAATACAAATACAACCTTAAATATACAACATGGTGCCTCGACCACAACACCTTACAATGGTACTTTACATAAAAGTACAGTCAATAACTGTTTTAGAAATTAAAATCTTTGTAAAATACTCAAGGAAACCTTTATACATGGGCGGCCATGCATCTAGGTTATGATAGATATCATATTCCCATAGAATTATCCTTGGTTGACCCAATAGTCCCCAAAGAAAAACAAGAAGATTGTTATCATCTTCTTTCCAATGGTGAGTCTTCTCTTGACTTATAATTATCTCCATTGTCTCCAATTGAGAATCATATTTTAAACAAACTCCAAGATTATATAGGTAGTGCTTCGTAGATATACTTTCAATGAGTGGATGTGCACAACCACATCTTATGATAATCTGAAGTTGTATGCCATTAGACATCTTGTATGATAATGGAAAAACACCCTTCCAAAGTTGGGTTCACCAAAATTAAATATCAAATGACGTATACAATCGACACACTTATCTAAAGTTCTCAATAAAATTATTTCCATACTATTTAGGAGAACCTCAACATTTATAAACCACCGTTACATTCTCCTCATTACCCCAGGCTAGTCCCAACTATATTCTCATTTCTCAAGAAAACAATGAAAACAAAATGGTGAGCTCAACTAGCCCAAAGAAGAAATATTATGACTAAGATAATGCGAATATAAATTATCATTAGCCTTCAACAATGTTAAACCCGATACAATATAACAAACAACAAGTTTAAGCTGCGGTGAACAAGCAATCCATTAGAAGAGTCAAGTAGAGAATAAAATCTACTATTTTACATGATTTAAAAGTTTTTTCATCACTTTTATCGCCGAGACTCAAACAATAAATAATACACATCATTAAATCATCCCCGCACTACGTGCCAAAGATATTCTTTAAGTATCACGACCACGAATTATCTATGCACTACGAGCCAAAGATAATCGTGTTTTATTCAACGGTTCTGATCATGCCATAAAATAATTCATCTTTGCACCCTTGGCCGAAGAGAATCCATAGCCATAATAATCATACAAAAAATTGTCCATCAATGCACTACGGGCCAATGAAGACTTTTTCCACATCATTTGTAACATTACGGTCATGATTATATCGAATAATCCCTGGTCATAATCATACCAAGTCCATCTATTCACTACAGGCCACAGATGACTTTCAACATAATATTAGCATGAGGATTGTGACAATTCAATAAAACAAGTTCAAGAATAAATTTTAAAGATTTATAAGTTAATTTATCCTGAACTCAATAACGTCCAAATTGTCAACATGATACTGCTTTGTGGAGTAAAATTCAAGAATGCTCATAAGAATATTTCCATGAAAAGATACTGGATGAAGTGCAAATATCAAGAATATTCCACTAATTTCATGGAGTATAGAAGCCAAAATTTTAACCAACTGAGTATAATATAATATATGAAACTGCAAATAGATTTTACGCCATGCGGAATCCACATAAATGGATCATTTCCACAAGTTAATAAGGAATGAATACAAAGATCATTCACCGTAAATGCGGTAATCCACATGACAAGTTATTCAACGGAATAATAAAGAATGGAATCGAGTTAAATGCGTAACTTTCACCGACAGGATATTCCAATGTAATAATAAAGAATGGAACCAGTCATGCATAATCCGCTTGCAGACGCGAGGATGTTCCAATGAATAATACCAACCGCGACGCCCCAAAATAGGTCCATTCCATCCTCATCAACGAAGTCACCGGATAGAGGCTCTGGGGCTCTTTACTTATGGCTCGATACCAGCAACCGCTCCCCCCAAAATAGGTCCATTCCATCCAACCCATTCTCGAGTCGCCAAATACATGGTACAGAAAACAACTACAACTTTATTACAACAATTTTCGTGCAAAATACAACAACATAAATGATGTGAGTTTTGATACAAATATATACCAACTGTGACTCATGTCCCAACCGTTGACAGCACCTCATAATGACACCTTACATAAAGGTATAGTCGAAAACTGTTTTAAAAATTAAAATATTTGGGAAGTGCTCAAGAAAACCTTCGTACATGAGAGGCCATGCGTCTAGGTTATTATAGATATCATATGCCCACAAAATTATCCTTGGTTGACCCAATAGACCCCAAAGAAAAACGAGAAGATTACTATCATATTCTTCCCAATGGTGAGTCTTCTCTTGACATATCATTATCTCTATTGTCTCTAATTGGGAATTAAACTCCAAATAAACACCAAGATTATATAGGTAGTGCTTATAAATATACTCAGCAAGTGGATAAGCACAACCCTGTCTTATGATGACACGAGGTTGTATGTCATTAGACATCTTGTATGATAGTGGCAAAACACCTTCCAACGTTAGGTTCGCTTTATCTTATTTGATTCACCAAATATAACTACTAAATGATGACCACCAGTTTCTATTTCCTGTTACCCCGCTCGACCCATTTTACACTCTTATTACACCTAAAGGAATTGTGAAAGTAGAAGGGTGAGCCTGACTAGCTCGATAAAAAATATTATGACTAAAGATAAATAAATTATCAATAGTCTTCATCGAGAATAAATCGTAGATTTAGAACATATAGTAGATGATAAAACTTTTCAACCATAGTTGCGGTGAATGAAGCGATCCATTAGAAGAGTCAAATAAACTATAAAGTCTATTATCTTCTCCATGTTAAAAGTCCACCAACAATGTTTTATCCTGTAATATCAATGAACAATTCATCGCCCACAATCACATGTATAACTTCATAATCGTAATTATTGTTCTAAATTCTTTTCTCATCCAGACAAAGATAATTTTCATCACAAAACATCAAAGATCATGGTTATACCAAATCACGATTCATAATCATACTAATAAATTCATCTTTTGCACTACGGGCCAAAGATATTCATCAACAGACCATCTTTGCACTACATACCAAGATATTCATCGAAATCATTCATCTTTGCACTACTACCAAAGATATTCATCAATAAAGTCATCTTTGCCAAAGATATTCATATCTCAAATAAATATATAATCATTTCAAAATTTATATAAACAATAATTATAACCATATTGATCAATTCACCTTTGCACTTAAGCTAAAGATATTCAATTATAAATTCATAGTGTCATGATCATACCAGTCAATACAATTCAACTTTTCACTACTTGCCAAAGAGAACCCTAGTCGTGATCATACCAATAATCTACCCATCTTTACACTCCAGTGAAAGAGAATTTCAACATCAGGGTTGTAAAAATGTTATATATGATAATAAAATCAATATAATCAATGCATAGTTTTAATCTCCAGAGTAATATTCATAAATTAACTATAATTTGGTTAGAAAAAAAAACCAATTTTGTAGTGAATAGTACCCGTGAATAGTAACTTGTGAATAGTAACTCATGAATAGTAATCCCGACATGAAAAAGTTCCAAATTTGATAAAAAATTCAAACCAATATTTCAACATAATGATATTGAAGAAATAATATCACTTATGAAGAAAATAACATCCCTTTCAATCCCTTACTATCCCTTACCTTGCAAAAATAGTACTTCTGACTAGAATACTGGATATAGTGCTGAAAGAACTTGCACCGTATAGCAATACTCAAAGTACTAAAATACTCACAAAATACGCTCAATATTATAGAGAGAGAAAGAGATAGAAAACTTCAGTTTCTGGTGTGATTTTCAATTCTAACCTAAGCACCCTATTTATAGGAAAATGCTTAGAACACCAAAGTAAAAAATTTAATATAATAATATTATTATTATTCCACAACTTCTTACGCACACTCATTGAATCCAACATCAGCCATCTACTCAAATAAAAACAACAAAAATGTTTTTATTAATTAAAATAATTAAAACTTCCAAAATCAATTATTTCAGAACTTCAGAACTTCAATAATTCATAATAAATAGTCATTTTAACAGAAAATTCGAATCTCGCAAATTTCTATAGAAAATTCAATTCTCAACTTTCAGAAGAGAGTTTTCCAAAATCAAATGAAATTGACCAAAATTCACATACAGACGATTTTACAAAGTTATAATTTAATTTCGATCGAGAAATGGGCCCACAGACATGTTTAACATGTTTTAAACAACTTTTGCAACAAACATACGCTTTCTCCTCATATACTCATATATCCCACATTCATTGTAAAAAATATCATCATTATTATATTATAATAATATAATAAAATATTATTTTATCAGAAAAGGTAAAATATCGATTTTCAACAATTGTCACTTTAAAAAATTTCTCCATCTATATCCACATAAAATAAATATTTTCCTTATCATATAAATCAATAATTAATTATTCACAAATAATATTAAAGAATCACAATAATGACAACCAGTGCGGGTTCCTGGAAGAGAGGGCTTTCCATAAAATTTTTCCTTCTTGGCGGCCTTGATTAGGTGACCAAACCTCTCCTTAATGTAACTTTCTAGACATTGCCAATAATGTTATCTAATAATATTATTCAGATAATATGAATTATTGCTTCGATAATGGAAAATATTGTGTAGTGACAATTATTAAAACAACAGTAATATAAAATATCAACGTAACAATTATTGAATCAATAAAATCTTGAGCGATAATTCTTTGTAACAATTATTGAGTAGTGCCTTCTTACGTAAGAATCAATAATTGAAAAAATCTCATCAATAATACAGGTGTCTTCTGATTCTGACAACAACGCGACATTCTTGTATTTTAACCACTAGGGTATTCAACGATTACAAAGAATAACTACGCTGTAGTTATTTATAAACAACTTCATACTTGTCGCTTTTCTTCATCCTAAAAATTTTTTTGTTATGGGGCCCATAAAAATCAAGGCCTGGCATTTAATATTCCTCGACAGAAAGAATATTCCACGACCAAACGAATATTCTCCGACAACAATGAATATTTTATAACCACTTGCGTATTTTGAAAAAATTCATGTATCACCCTTAACTTTAAACTTTTATCAATTTAACCATTTACTGAATAGTAATTATAAGAAAAAATTGAATACTTTTATTTTATAAAATTCGGGGTCTTACATATATTCTATTTATAATCAAATAAAACAAAACTTTATAAAAAGTATTCTGTTTTATATAAAAAGTTTTCCATTTTATATAAAAAGTTTTCTGTTTTATTACATTTATAATAATAAAATAACATTTATCACCATTTGTGACGCCTCCAAAATTAGGTATACATCACCCATCTTGGGTCGTCAGATACATGGTACAGAATTCAAATACAACTTACTAATACAACCGTAAATCTACAATATGACAAACATAAAGCGTGAGTTTGAATACAAATATTATCTACTTAGAGATTATACAAAACTCAAAAGGAGTCCTCATTACAATTATTATCACACTATTTCACGAATAGTGAGGACTACTAATACTATCCTCCGGACCATCACTCCGCTCCCAGACTCGTCCCGGCTATATTCTCATTTCACAAGATAACAAATTGAAAGAAAGGGTGAGCTTCAACTAGCCCAAGAAGAAATATTATGACTAAGATAATACGAATAAATTATCATTAGTCTCTAACAATGTTAAACCGATAAAATATAATAAACATCAAGTTTAATCAAGTAATGAACAAGCAATCAATTAAAAAGAGTCAAGTAGAAAATAAAATCTACTATCTTTTATGATTTAAAAGATTTTTCAAAGATCATATCGTAGAGACTCGACAATAAATATTCCACATCATCGAATCACCCCCTGCATTACGGCCAAGGATATTCTTTAGTATCCATTTGTGGCGCCCCAAAAAGGTAGGTATACATCACCCATTCGAGGTTATCGATACATGGTGCGAAACAACTTCAACTTTATTATTACAACAATAAAGCTGTGAGTTTAAATACAAATATTATCTTACGAATAATATTTATACTCAAATAAATCCTCATCACATTTATTGATACATTATTTTACAAAAATGGTGAGGACTACTAAACAATCCTTTCTAAAACCTTCATTCCATTTTACCCCACTGCGTACTTTCATTATATTCTACTAGCCTCACGAGAAGAAAAATGGAACATCAAGGAAAAGGGTGAGCTCAACTAGCCCGATAAAGAATATTATGACTAAGATAATATACAACAAATTATCGTTAGTCTCAACGGGGAAAAATGCGATAGAATACAATAGGCAACAAGTTTGATCAATATTAGCATGGAAATAATAATTCATAGAAGAGTTACGTAGAGAATGAAATCTACTATAATCTATGAATTTAACGGTCCATCATCAATATTTTATCCACAAACATCAATCAATATTCATCTCAAATCAAATATTCATCTTTGCACTACTGAATTGAAGATATTCATCAATCGGTCGTTTCATCTCAACACATTGCTCATCTTTGCACTAAAGGCCAAAGATATTCATCATCGGTCATGTTCATCTCAACACTGTTCATCTTTGCACTAAAAGGCCAAAGATATTCATCGGTCGATTCATGTTCATTTAAACACACCATTCATCTTTGCTACGAAGAAGATATTCTTGAAAATCATTCATCTTTGCTTCTGGGCCAAAGATATTCAATAATATCATCATTTAAGGGAGGATGATGAAAATACTTTTAAAGAACGAATCCGGTGAAACAAAATGACAAATATTATGGATTAGTACTTTAAACAATCCGAGTTCAAAAATACTTCATAAATAATCATAGTAAGTAAAATTCAAGAATGATCAAAACATGGATACAATCAAAGCTAGTATCCGAATAGATATTTTAGGCGAAAAGAAAAATTTTCATTTTTTAATTGAATAGTCTTAGATTCGTGAATAATTATAGATACGTGAATAGTCAAAAGTATCGTGAATAATAACTCAGACACCAAAGATAGAAATTCCACAAAAAAACATTTTCACGCCTTAAATGAATAGTACTTCGTGAATAGTAACTTCGTGAATAATAACTTCATGAATAGTAACTTCGTGAATAGTAACTCATGAATAAAAACCCGGCGAAAAAAGTTCCAAATTTGATAAAAGTACCAACCAATATTTCAAAGATAATGATATTGAAGAATTAATATCATTTGAGAAGAAAATAACATCCACTTACCTCGAAAGAATCGATTTCTTGGAAGGAAAGGTCGGAAGTGATCTTTGAATGAAACTTGTCTTTGAGCAAAGACTCTCAAAGTATCTAAATACTCACAAAATACGCTCGATAATATAGAGAGAAAGAAAACTTTGTTTACGGTGTGATTTTCAATTCTAACTTAGCCCTCTATTTATAGGAAAATGTTAGCAGCAGAAGCGGACTTGACCACTTGCTTACGATGGCTTTACACGCTACTATTGCCACCCACCACATTTGAAATAAAATTCAGCACATTTCTTCACCAACCACAAGTGGGGCCCACTCAATTCTAGAATTTTCCACAAAATCAATTATAAACCTAATTTAGAATCAGGCACCTCTTAAAATTCACAACAAATCATTCGTGCATTTTAACGGTTCAAAATTTGTGGACATATACTCAACTTATGTATGTATAACATACCCAAAATTACCACAATCCAATGATTGAATTAAAATTATAACCCATGATATATCTCAAAACCCCGATTTGATTTTTAACACCTCCAATCAGATAAAATCTTGATAAAACACCTCAACATTAATTCCTTCATTAATAACCATAAATAAATCCATCATTTATATTCATATAAAATAAATATTTCCTTATCATATGAATCAATAATTAATTATTCACAAATAATATTACGAATCACATTTATGACAAACCATTTCCCGGAAAGAGGGGCTTTCGATAAGGATCTCTCCTTCTTGGTAGCGCATTAGGTGACCAAACCTCTCCTTGATGCGAACTTTCTAGACATTGCCAATAATGTTATCTAATAATATTATTCAAATAATATGAATTATTGATGCGATAATGGGAAATCTTTATGCGATGACAATTATTGAACAACGATAATATAAAATATCAACGCAAAGCAATTATTGAATCAATAAAATAAAATATTGAATAATAACTTCTGAAAATTATTGAAATAGTGCCATCTTACGTCACGAATCAATAATTTCAACAATCTTGTATCTTGATCTGGTAATCTTTCTTGTCTGACCACGCGTATTCTTTATATTTTAACCACTTAGGGTATTCAATGATCTTAATTCGGTAACAACTACGCCATTATTTATAACCACCCAAACTTTGTAGTTTTCCTCATCCAATCGCTTTTTTCGTTATGGGGCCCACATACATGGTTTCGCTGGCATAATCGTACGAATATTCCCAGACGATGCGAATATTCCACGACGAAACGAATATTCCCACAGCAAAAATGAATATTTTATAACCAACTTGCTTATTTTGAAATATTTGCGTATTTAGCCCTTAACTATCCACATTAATCAAATCAACCCTTACTATTTCAAAATAATAAATAAAGGAAATTCCTTTTATTTAAAAAAATTAGAGGTCTTCTGACCTCCCTCCTTATGAAATTTCGTCCTCGAAATTGACGTCACGATACTGTGTTTGAAAAGGTGAGGATACCTCGCTTTCATTTAGTTTCAATTCCTGGTCATTTCCTCTATAGCATGATTCCTCCACAAAACTTTAACTTGTGGTATGACCTTTCGCAGCGTAGGGCATGCTTCCCTTCCTATCCAAGATCTTGGCAATACCTCCTCATCGTTAAGTCTTGGCTATCTCGTCCTGGTTCTAACTCAATAACGTGTTTGAATTGAGTCCACATATTTACGTAACATCGATCGTGAAAAGCGTTATGAACAGCGTCGTACTTGGTGGTAAAAGCGAGTCATAGGCGCGGTTCCTATTCGATCGAGAATTTCAAGTGGATTAATAAATCGAAGGTTTGAACTTTCCTCGCCTCACCGATTCTCGCTTTTAAAATAACAACTTCTTGCACCTCCTTCTTCAAATTCATCACCCTCGGTGTGTAGTAATGAGCGGCTTTAACTTTATCGATTAAAGTCGATTATACTCAGATATCATCACGTCTTCAGTATATCATCACGTGGGTACCTAGAGTTTTCATCTCCATCTCTATTATTTGTATATTATACGAAATTAGTCTTTGACAACATAAATTTTCAGATACTTGTATACGATCTTCACTCAACACGCCGCCGGCTACCACGTTCGCTTTTCCGGGATGGCATGGCGTGGTGAACATGTCTTTGAAATGAGTCTCCTCTTTAGTTCTTGAAGCTCTTCCCATATTCCTTGCTCCATTCGAATTTTGTATCTCTACGAGTTAGCTACGTTAATGGAATAGCGATTCGAGAATACCTTCAACGTATCTCCGATAATAACCAACTAAGCTGAAAACTACGCATTTTAGATTCACCGACTTAGGTTGTTCTCAACTGTGACTCATATCCCACCTTGGATAAACGTCACAATGACACTATCGATTTACTTATCGCATTTAATATGACGTCCCCTACAGAGAGTTCGGCTTGGTGAATTCCACAAAGGAAGTCACAGATAAAGGCTCGGTACCAAATTCTATAATTGAATTTTAACTCACGAAGTTCAATAGGAGCCATTCGATATGAGATTTTAGAAATGAGTTTTTGTACGGGTTCAAAGTCGATACAAAATTTAATATCGGTCTTTGGGAGTAAGCCCAATAAATTCTTCAGAAATACGTCGTGAAAAATCAATAACAACAAAGAATATTATTCAAATCGGCGTGTCTTTATTCAAATCCATAACATGGACTAAGAAAACTTGACATCCAAGTAATAAACGAATGACTTAATGGCTTGATATGAAAATGTTTGACTATAATGGTTTATTTGCTTGAGTTCGAAATAACGAGAGTTGCTTAGGAATATGAAAACTAACAATGTAAGACCCCAAAATTTTTTAAAATAAAAGGAATTTCCTTTATTTATTATTTTGAAATAGTAAGGGTTGATTTGATTAATGTGGATAGTTAAAGGGTTAAATACAGCAAATATTTCAAAATAAGCAAGTGGTTATAAAATATTCATTTTTTCAGAATATTCGCAGTGGAATATTAAATCTTGTTTGGGAATATTCGCAAATGCCAATAGCGCGCCATGTGGGCCCATAACGAGAAAAGCCATCGGAGGCCCAGAGAAAAACCACAAAGTTTGGGTGGTTATAAATAACGTGGTTGTAGTTATTATTATTAAGACCGGTTGAATACCCGGTTAAAATACGATGTCATGTGGTCGCATTAAGAAGACACTTTGGACAAGACAAGATTGTTGAATTATTGATTCGTACGTAAGATGGCACTACTCAATAATTTTCACAGAGAATTCTTGTTCATATTTTATTTTATTGATTCAATAATTGCTGCGTTGATATTTTATATTATCGTTGTTCAATAATTGTCATTACATGATATTCCCATTATCGATCAATAATTCATATTATTTGAATAATATTATTAGATAACATTATTGGCAATGTCTAGAAAGTTCTGGTCTCAAGGAGAGGTTTGGTCACCTAATAATTGTGAGAGCGATGAGAGATCCTTATTGGAAGCTTGAACTACTGTCATTGGTTGTAACAATTGATTACGTAATATTATTTGTGAATAATTAATTATTGATTCATATGATAAAAAATATTTATTTTATATGAATATAAATGATGGATTTATTTATGTGGTTATTAATGAAGGAATTAATGTTGAGGTGTTTTATCGGTATTTTATCTGATCGGAGGTATTAAAAATCAAATCAGTATTTTATACGATATATTGATGGGTTATAATTTTAATCCCAACCGTTGGATCGTTGTAAATTTTGGATATTTTATACATACATAAGTGAGTATATGTCCACAAATTTTAGGCCAATTAAAATGCACGAATGATTTGTTGTGAATTTTAAGAGGTGTCGGATTCTAAAATTAGGTTTATAATTGATTTTGGTGGAAAATTCTAGAATTGAGTGGGCCCCACTTGTGGTTGGTGAAAAATGTGCTGAATTTTATTTCAAATGTGGTGGGGTGGCAATAGTAGCGAAAGCCATCGTGTAAAGGTCAAGTCTCCTTTTATGTACGCTAACATTTTCCTATAAATAGAGGGCTAGTTAGAATTGAAAATCACACCGAAACAAAGTTTTCTCTTTCTCTCTATATATATTGAGCGTATTTTGTGAGTATTTAGATACTTTGAGTTTATTGTCAAAGACAAGTTTCATTCAAAGATCACTCCTAGACCTTTCTTCCTAAGTAATCGATTCTTTGAGGTAAGGGATGTTATTTTCTTCTCAAATGATATTATTTCTTCAATATCATTATCTTTGAAATATTGGTTGAACTTTTATCAAATTTGGAACTTTTTCATGCCGGTTCTTATTCACAGTTACTATTCACGAAGTTACTATTCATGAGTTACTATTCACGATTCTTATTCACGCAGTACTATTCATGAAAGCGTGAAGATGTTTTTTTTGGAATTTCTATCTTTTGGTGTCGAAAGTTACTATTCACGTGATACTGCCTTATTCACGATACTCTGACTATTCACGAATACTAAGACTATTCAATTCTAAAAATGAAAATTTTCTTTTTTCCCAAAATATCTATTTTGGATACTAGCTTGATTGTATCCATGTTTTCGATCATTCGAATTTTACACCACTATGATTATTTTTGAGGTATTGTTGGGCGTGGATAAAACCAAGTACGAATCCTTAATCCTTGGCATTTTTGTTTCACCGGATTCGCTTTTCTTTAAAAATATTTTCATCATCCTCACCTCTTAAATGATGATATTATTGAATATCTTTGGCCAGTAGTGCAAAGATGAATGATTTACAAGAATATCTTTGGCTGTAGTAGTGCACGATGAGCGTGTGTTTAAATGAACACGACCGACCATGAATATCTTTTGCCTGTAGTGCAAAAGATGAACAGTGTTTAAATGAATACGGCCGATCGATGAATATCTTTGGCCTTTGAGTGCAAAGATGAGCAGTGTTGAGATGAATACGATCGATTGATGAATATCTTTGGCACATGTAGCAAAAGATGAATATTTGATTTGAGATGAATATTGATTGATGTTACGAGGATAAAATATTGATGATGGATTTGTTAAATTCATAGATTATAGTAGATTTCATTCTCTACGTAACTCTTCTATGAATTATTATTTCATTGCGAATATTGATCCTGAAACTTGTTGTCTATGTATATTCATCGATTTTTCCCTGTTGGAGACTAACGATAATTTGTTGTATATTATCTTAGTCATAACATTCTTTATTGGGCTAGTTTGAGCTCACCCTTTTCCTTGTTGTTCCATTTTTCTTCTCGGGATGCGAGAATGTAGGCAGTCTTAAGTGGGGTATGGAATGAAGGTTCTAGAGAGAGTTGTTTAGTAGTCTCACCATTATTGTAAAATAATGTATCAATAAATGTGATGAGGATTTATTTGAGTATAAATATTGGCAGAAGATAATATTTGTATTTAAACTCATAGTTTTATTGTTGTGATAATAAAGTTGTAGTTGTTTTACGTACCGTGTATTTGGCGCACTCGAAATGGGTTGGATGGAATGGACCTATTTGGGGGTCAATGGTTAGTGTATCGTAGCTATAAGTAAAGAGCCCTGAGCCTCTCGTTGGTGACTTCTGTTGATGGGGATGCAATCAGCCGAATCTCTCCGTAGGGAGGCCTGCTCATGGTGTGTAAATCGATAGTGTACCATTAGCGTGAGGTCTCGCCCACGGTTGGGGACATTAGTCGCGGTTAATGTATCGTAGGCTTAGGATATGATCTGGATCGGGAATAGAACTAGGAGGGAGAGACGAGAAATCCTTTTCTAGTGTGTCCTACTAAGCTTATTTGTTAGTTGGTCAAGATATAGGGATATTATGTGATTGATTTCATAATTAACCCTTGTTTTATAATGAATTGAGAATGTCGTGAGAATATTAATAGTGGTGTAAATGAGGCCGTGGAGATGCACATGTACTTAACAACGAGGAGAACGTGCAGCAATGGCAATGTACCTCCATGAATAACACCACCCAAAGCGGATGATGAGCGAGGGGATGTTTAAAAAGCTTTTTGCGTTCATGCAAAATCGAGGCGAGGAGACTTCGTGTTCAAAATACGGAGGAGATGATAGCAATTCACGTTGGTCTGACCAAGCAGATTCAAAGAGTTGGGACCACGCAGTGCAGGGAAAGCCGGATCCGATCATGGCGGAAACATGGGTCAAGCAAATTACCAAGATATTCGATGTCTTGGGATGCGAAGAACGAAAGTTCCATTCGCTACTTTTATGTTCCGTGGCGAAGCGAGATTCTTTGGTGGGAATCGTGAAGCGTACCATTCAATGCACTCAAAGATGCTCTTGGGAGAGCGTTTGAAAGCAGTTCAATGACAAGTACTTCCACAAAGTATTATTCGTCATATGAAGGAAGTGGAGTTTATTAGGCTGAGCGAGAATAACATGGCGGTATCCCAAAGACTGGCGAAGTTCATGGAGTTATCTAGGTTTGCACCTCATTTAGTGGAGAATGAGGCGTTATGGCGCGATGTTTACGAGAGGTTTGAAACACAAGCGTACGTCAATTATCTCATTTCTCGCCAATTCTCTCTATTCGAGATGTTATAAGCAGGCTCGATTGTTAGGCGAGATAACGAAAGCGTTCAATAGAAGGACCGTAACCGAGGATCGTACCAAAGATGGCATCCGTCGAAATAACGATAACGGTGGAGAAAAGAAGAATACGGACAAAGGTGGTAACCACTTTCTGGTGGTAATCGTGGCCGTGAAAATAGAAAGAAGCGAGTTGGGAGGAGATTTTAAAAGAGGAGATTCAACAATCGACCATGAAGACGTCGGCGCCCGATGGGTAATGGTTCCAAGGGAGGAGAAAGACCATCGATGCGTATGTTACAAATCTTGCGGAAGAGGGACATATCATTAAGCGCCTAGCAGTTTAAGGTATGCTATAATTGTGGAAAAGAAGGACATATCGCTTTCGATCAGATGCGATATCGAAACCTAGTCGTGGTAGGCGGTGACTCAAAAGGATGTCCCGAAAAGTCAAAGTCAGCGATTCACGGAAGAAGCGTTTGTCGTGGCCGGTCCAAAAATCGAGGAACCCGACGAAGTTAGCAGGTTAGTTAATTATAAATTCTTGCAAGTTTATACCTTACTAGATATCTGGGATTACCCATTCTTTTATCTCTCTTTGCTTTGCACAACGTTTGAACTTGACTACGGAGAAATTAGACTTTGACTTATTTATGGAGACTCAGTTAGGAGAAACTTTCATTACATCCGTTGTCTAAAAAATCTTGCTTGATTCAAGTTGGCACTTTATCACATTACTGTTAACCTTATTTCTATAGAGATATTTGCTTTTGATGTGATTTTAAGGTTAACTACTCATCATGCCAAATTGATTGCTTTTGTAAGGTTGTTAGTTTTTCATATTCCTAAGCAACTTTGTTATTGAATTCAAGCAATCAAACCATTGTGAGTCAAACATTTTCATATCAAGCCATGAAGTCATTCGTTTATTACTGGATGTCGAGTTTTCTTAGTCCATGTTATGGATTTGAATAAAGACACGTCGATTTGAATAATATTCTGTTGTTATTGATTTTTCTGATGTATTTCACAAGAAGAATTTCTTGGCTTACTCCCAAAGCGATATTAAATTTTGTATCAATTTGAACCCGAAGACAAAACTCATTTCTAAAATCTCATATCGAATGGCTCTATTGAACTTGAGAGTTAAAAATTCAACTATAAATTTGGTACTGAGCACTTTATCTTGTGACTTCCTTTGTGGAATTCACAAGCCGAGACTCTCTACTACAGGGACGTCATATTAAATGCGATAGTAAACTAATAGGTGTCATTGTGACGTCTTTATCCAAGATTGGGATATGAGTCATGATTGAGAAGCAACCTAAGTCGATAATCAAAATCGTAGCTTTACAGAAGCTTAGTTGGTTATTATCGAGATTAGATTGAAGGATATTCTCGAATCGCTATTCCATTAACGCAATGACTTCGTAGAGATACAAAATTCGAATGGAAGCGAGGAATGTGGGAAGAGCTTGAAGAACTTCGAGAGAGACTCATTTCGACATATGTTACGACCGTACCATCCTGGAAAAAGCGAGCGTGGTAGGCGGCGTGTTGAGTAGAAGATCATATACAAGTCTGAGTACAATATTGTCAAAGACTCATTTAGTATAATATACAAAATAATAGAGATGGAGATGAAAACTCTAGGTACCCACGTGATGATATCTGAGTGCGTTGATGATATCTGAGTATAATCGACTTTAATCGATAAAGTTAAAAATTTATTGAAACTACATACCGGGAGTGATGAATTTGAAGAAGGAGGTGCTGAAGTTGTTCTTTTAAAAGCGAGAATCGGTGAGGTGAGAAAGCTCAAACCTTCGATTTATTAATCCATTTGAAATTCTCGATCGAATAGGGCTGTGGCCTATAGACTCGTTTTACCACCAAAGATGTATGGCGTGTTCATAACGTTTTCACGTGTCGATGTTACGTAAATATGTGGACGACCCGAAACAACGTCATTGAGTTAGAAACCAGGACGAGATAGCAGAAGGCATAACGTACGAGGAGGTACTGTCAAAGATTTTGTAGAAGAAAAACACATGACACATGTCTTAGGGTTATACCGTAAGTTAAAGTTTTGTGGAGAAACCATCTTTATTGAGGAAATGACACGGGAGTTGGAAGCGAAAATGAAAGCGAGGTATCTTTACCTTTTAAAACACGAAGAATGCGTCACGTCAATTTCGAGGACGAAATTTCATAAGGAGGGAGGTTGTAAGACCGAAATTTTTTAAATAAAAAGGAATTTCCTTTATTTATTATTTTGAAATAGTAAGGGTTGATTTGATTAATGTGGATAGTTAAGGGTTAAATCATGAAATATTTCAAAATAAGCAAGTGGTTATAAAATATTCATTTTTTGGGGAATATTATTAGTTTGGTCGTGGAATATTAAATCTTGTCGGGGGAATATTAAATGCGTGGTAGCGACCGTGTGGAGCCCCCATAACGAAAGCGATTGGATGAGGAAAACGACAAAGTTTGGGTGGTTATAAATAACGGGCGTAGTTATTCTGATTAAGGCTTGTTGAAATATTTGGAATTGGTTAAAATACGATGTCTGGCGTGGTTGCCTGATGGCTTACGGTATTGCAGCGATATTGTTGAATTATTGATTACGTGCAATAAGATGGCCTTTCTCAATAATTTTCCACGGTGAATTCTTTATTCGATATTTTATTTTATTGATTCGATAATTCTTTGCGTTGATATTTTATATTATTGTTGTTCGATAATTGTCACTTTGCGATGTTTCCATTATCGGATCAATAATTCATATTATTTGAATAATATTATTAGATAACATTATTGGCAATGTCTAGAAAGTTACATCAAGGAGAGGTTTGGTCACCTAATTGCGGCAGATGAGGAGAGATCCTTATTGGAAAGCCCTCTTTCACAGGAGCGGCACTGGTTGTCGTAATTGTGATTACTGTAATATTATTTGTGAATAATTAATTATTGATTCATATGATAAGGAAATATTTATTTTATATGAATATAAATGATGGATTTATTTATGTGGTTATTAATGAAGGAATTAATGTTGAGGTGTTTTATCGGTTATTTTATCGGATTGGGTATTAAAATCAAATCGATTATTTTTACGATATATTAAGGGGTTATAATTTTTAATCAAATAGTTGGATCGTTGTAATTTTTGGATATTTTATACATACATAAGTTGAGTATATGTCCACAAATTTTGAGCCGTTAAAAATGCGAATGATTTGTTGTGAATTTTAAGAGGTGTCGGATTCGGAAATTAGGGTTTATAATTGATTTTGGTGGAAAATTCTAGAATTGAGTGGGCCCCACTTGTGGTTGGTGAAAAAATGTCTTTGAATTTTATTTCAAATGTGGTGGGTGGCAATAGTAGCGAGGTAAAGCCATCGGTGTGCGAAGTCAAAGTGCCTTGGTGAGCTAACATTTTCTATAAATAGAGAATTAAGTTAGAATTGAAAATCACACCGAAACAAAGTTTTCTCTCTTTCTCTCTATATTATTGAGGCGTATTTTGTAGTATTTAGATACTTTGAGAGTTCTTTATTGATCTACAAGTTTCATTCGACATCACTTGAGCCTTTCCTTAAAATCTTGATTCTTTGAGGTAAGGGATGTTATTTTCTTCTCGAATGATATTATTTCTTGATATCATTATCTTTGAAATATTGGTTGGAACTTTTTATCAAATTTGGAACTTTTTCATATCAAGGTTCTTATTCATGAGTTCTTATTCACGAGTTCTTATTCATGATTCTTATTCACGATTCTTATTCACGAGTCTTATTAATGAAAGCGTGAAGATGTTTTTTTTGGAATTTACTATCTTTTGGTGTCGAATTCTTATTCACGTGTCGGCCTTTATTCACGTTATCTGACACTATTCACGAATCGGCTATTCACCGAAAAATGAAATTTTTCTTTTAGTCTAAAATATCTATTTTGGATACTTAGCTTTTATTGTATCCATGTTTTGATCATTCTTGAATTTTACACCACTATGATTATTTTTGAGGTATTGTTGGGCGTGGATAAAACCAAGTCTGAATCCTTAATCCTTGTCATTTTGTTTCATTTGGATTCGTTTCTTTAAAAATATTTTTCATCATCCTCGGTCTTAAATGATGATATTATTGAATATCTTTGGCACGTAGAGTGCAAAGATGAATGATTTCTGAAGAATATCTTTGGCTTTTGTAGTGCAAAGATGAAGCGGTGTTTAAATGAACATGGCCATAGGTGATGAATATCTTTGGCTTAGTAGTGCAAAGATGAGCAGTGTTTAAATGAACATGGCCAGTGATGAATATCTTTGGCCTTTAGTGCAAAGATGAGCAGTGTTGAGATGAACATAATGGAATTGATGAATATCTTTGGCACGTAGTCAAAGATGAATATTTGATTTGAGATGAATATTGATTGATGTTACGAGGATAAAATATTGATGATGGAATACATTAAATTCATAGATTATAGTAGATTTCATTCTCTACGTAACTCTTATGAATTATTATTTCGGCTGCGAATATTGATCACGAAACTTGTTGTACATTGTATACATCAGTTTTTCCTGTTGGAGACTAACGATAATTTGTTGTATATTATCTTAGTCATAACATTCTTCTTTGGCTAGTTGAGCTCACCCTTTTCCTTGTTGTTCCATTTTTTCTTCTCGGGGGCGAGAATGTAGCGAAATCTTAGTCGGGAATTATGGAATGAAGGTTCTAGAGAGAGTTGTTTAGTAGTCCTCACCATTATTGTAAAATAATGTATCGATAAATGTGATGAGGATTTATTTGAGTATAAATATTGTCTAGAAGATAATATTTGTATTTAAACTCTGATTTTATTGTTGTGATAATAAAGTTGTAGTTGTTTACGTACCATGTATTTGGCGACTTCGAGAATGGGTTGGATGGAATGGACCTATTTTGGGGTCGTCACAAACAACCTTACAAAAGCAATCAATTTTGGCATGATGAGTAGTTAACCAATCAATCCCAAAGCAAGTATCTTTAAAGAGATAAGGTCAACAAATTAAGTAATGGTGCCAACTTAAATCAAGCAAGATTTTTTTAAACAACGGATGTAATGAAAGTTTCTCTAACGAGTCTCCATAAATAGGTCAAAGTCTAATTTCTCCGTAGTCAAGTTCAAACGCGTTGGTATGAGAGAGATAAAAGAATGGGTAGAACCCGGTATCTAGTAAGGTATAAATATCGCAAGAATTTATAATTAACTAACCCGCTAACCGTTCGGGTTCCTCGATTTTATTGAAGTCGCGACAAACGCTTCCGTGAATCATTGACTTTGACTTTTCCGGGACATCCTTTTGAGTCACCGCTTCACATTGCACTAGGTTTCGATATCGCATAATCTGATCTCGGCGATATGTCCTTCTTTTCCACAATTATAGCATACCTTAAAATGCATTGTGGGCGGTTTGGTGATATGTCCCTCTTTCCGCATTTGTAACATACCACATTGATGGTCTTTCTCCTCCTTGGAACCCGGTTGCCCTTTGGTACCGACGTCTTCATACGGTCGTTGTTGAATCTCCTCTTTTTAAAATCTCCTCCCAACTCGCTTCTTCTATTTTCATGGCCACGATTACCACCCGAGTGGTTACCGCCTTTGTCCGTATTCTTCTTTCTCCACTGGTTATCGTTATTACGATGATCGCTATCTTTGGTATGATCCACGGTTATGGTCCCTCGGTTGAACGTCTTTCGTTATCTCGCTTCTAACAATGAGCCCCTGCTTACAACATCTGAATAGAGAAAATTTATGAGAAATGAGATCTTGGCGTATCTGGGTTTCAAACCTCTCGAAACATCCGCGTCATCGTTCCTCATTCTCCACCAAATGAGGTGCAAACTGGATAACTCCATGAAACTTCGCCTCGTCTTTGGGACACCGTCGTGTTATTCGCCTCAATCTAATAAACTCCACTTCCTTCATATAATGAATACTTTCGTGGAAGTACTTGTCATTGAATTGCTTCTAAAGCGTCTCCGATGACGTCTTTGAGTAAATGAATGGGTGCGCTTCCTGATTCCCATGTCGCCTTCGCCATACGGAACATAAAAGTAGCGAATGGAACTTTACTGTTCGCCGTTAATCCCAAGACATCGAATATCTTGGTAATTTGCTTGACCCGTGTTTCCGCCTATGATCGGATCGGCTTTCCCCAATTACGTGGTCCCAACTCTTTGAATCATTGCATTTGTGACCACCCGTAATTCTTATCATCTCTCCTCGTATTTTGAACATGAGTCTCCTCGTCGATTTTGCATGAGCTCGCAAAAACTTCTAAACATCCCTCGTTCATCATACGCTTTCGGTGGGTGTTATTCACGGGAGGTACATTGCCACCGACTGTTGCACGTTCTCCTCGTTATTAAGTCTGGCATCTCCACGGTCTCATTTACACCACTATTAATATTCTCAATCGACATTCTCATTCATTGACTCATAAAACAAGGGTTAATTAAGGAAATCAATCACATAATATCCCTATATCTTGACCAACTAACAAATAAGCTTAGGTAGGACACACTAGCAAAGGATTTACTCGTCTCTCCCTCCTAGTTCTATTCCCGATCTCCGCCAGAGATCATATCCTAAGCTCGATACCAACCTTGTGGCGCCCAAAATAGGTATACATCACCCATTCGAGTTTGTCAATACATGGTATGCGAAACAACTACAACTTTATTATTACAACAATGAAATCGTGAGTTTAAATACAAATATTATCTTCTGACAATATTTATACTCAAATAAATCCTCATCACATTTATTGATACATTATTTTACAAAAATGGTGAGGACTACTAAACAATCCTTTCTAAAACCTTCATTCCATACCCCACTGCATTTCGCTTATATTCTCGCCTCCACGAGAAGAAAAATGGAACATCAAGGAAAAGGGTGAGCTAACTAGCCCAATAAAGAATATTTTGACTAAGATAATATACAACAAATTATCGTTAGTCTCCAACGAGAAAAATCGATGAATACAATAGACAACAAGTTTTCAGATCAATATTCGCGAATGAAATAATAATTCATAGAAGAGTTACGTAGAGAATGAAATCTACTATAATCTATGAATTTAATGATCCATCATCAATATTTTATCCCCGAAACATCAATCAATATTCATCTCAAATCAAATATTCATCTTTTCTACACGGGCCAAAGATATTCATCAATCGATCGTGTTCATCTCAACACTGCTCATCTTTTGCACTAAAGGCCAAAGATATTCATCATCGGTCCATGTTCATCTCAACACTGCTCATCTTTACTAAAGGCCAAAGATATTCATCGATCGGTCATGTTCATTTAAACACCGCTCATCTTTGCCATACGGGCCAAAGATATTCTTCAGAATCATTCATCTTTGCACTTTCAAAAGCAAAGATATTCAATAATATCATCATTTAAGATAGAGGATGATGAAAAATACTTTTAAAAACGAATCCAAGAAACAAAATGACAAATATTATGGATTCGTACTTTAAACAATCCGAAGTTCAAAAATACTTCATAAATAATCATAGTGAAGTAAAATTCAAGAATGATCAAAACATGGATACAATCAAAGCTAGTATCCGTAATAGATATTTTAGACGAAAAGAAAAATTTTTCATTTTTCTTTGAATAGTCTTGATTCGTGAATAAAGTCGATATCGTGAATAAGTGCCGTATACGTGAATAAGAATCTCACACCAAAAGATAGAAATTCCACAAAAAAAACATTTTCACGCTTAATGAATAGTACTGTGAATAGTAACTTCGTGAATAGTAACTTCGCTGAATAGTAACTCGTGAATAATAACTCATGAATAGTAACCCGACATGAAAAAGTTCCAAATTTGATAAAAGTACCAACCAAATATTTCAAAGATAAATGATATTGAAGAATTAATATCATTTGAGAAGAAAATAACATCCCTTACCTCAAAGAATCGAAGATTTCAAGGAAAGGTCGGAAGTGATCTTGAATGAAACTTGTACGAAACAAAGAACTCTCAAAGTATCTAAATACTCACAAAATACGCTCAATAATATAGAGAGAAAGAGAAAACTTTGTTTCGGTGTGATTTTCAATTCTAACTTAGCCTCTATTTATAGGAAAATGTTAGCCCGTAAAAGCATTTCTTGACACCTTTACGGCTTTACTCACTACTATTGCCACCCACCACATTTGAAATAAAATTCAGCACATTTCTTCACCAACCACAAGTGGGGCCTCAATTCTAGAATTTTCCACCAAAATCAATTATAAACCCAATTTCAAATCCGACACCTCTTAAAATTCACAACAAATCATTCGTGCATTTTTAACGGTTCAAAATTTGTGGACATATACTCAACTTATGTATGTATAACATACCCAAAAATTATTACAATCCAACAGTCGGATTAAAATTATAACCCCATGAATATATCTCAAAACCTCGATTTGATTTTTTAACACCTCCAATCCGATAAAATACTCGATAAAACACCTCAACATTAATTCCTTCATTAATAACCACATAAATAAATCCATCATTTATATTCATATAAAATAAATATTTCCTTATCATATGAATCAATAATTAATTATTCACAAATAATATTACGAATCACATTTATGATAAACAGTGTTCCTGGGGAGAGAGGGGGCTTTCGAATAAGGATCTCTCCTTCTGGCGCGCAATTAGGTGACCAAACCTCTCCTTAGAGCGTAACTTTCTAGACATTGCCAATAATGTTATCTAATAATATTATTCAAATAATATGAATTATTGATCCGATAATGGGAAATCTTGTGCGATGACAATTATTGAACAACAATAATATAAAATATCAACGCAACAATTATTGAATCAATAAAATAAAATATTGAGCGGTAATTCTTTGTGAAAATTATTGAAGTAGTGCCATCTTACGTATTTAATCAATAATTCAACAATCATGTCGCAATACTGGTGTCTTCTTTGTCACCACGCACAGACATCGTATTTTTTTAACCAATTTATTCCAAATGATCTTAACTGATATAACTACGCCATTATTTATAACCACCCAAACTTTGTTGCTTTCCTCATCCAATCGCTTTCCAGTTATGGGGGCCTACACGGTCGCTACTGAGTCGCATTTAATATTCTCTCATGATTTGAATATTCCACGACCAAACGAATATTCCCCACAAAAATGAATATTTTATAACCACTGCTTATTTTGAAATATTTAAGTATTTAGCCCTTAACTATCCACATTAATCAAATCAACCCTTTACTTTTCAAATAATAAATAAAGGAAATTCCTTTTATTTAAAAAATTTTCGGTCTTACAATTATGACCGTAATTATCCATGACCACGCCAAGAATATTTTGTGTATTCATTAATGGTCATGATCATGCCAACAATCGTCCCATCAATGCACTCACGGTAGAATGAGAACTTTTACCACATTATTTGTAACATTACGATTATGATGATTACACCAAATAATCCCAATTATAATCATACAAGTCCATCTACATGCACTACTGTGCCATAGATGACTTTCAACAAAATATAAACATAAGGATGATGACAATGATATAAGAATTGAATAAAACAAAGTTCAAGAATTATTTTATCTAGGAATTATTAACGTCCAAATTGTCGACATGATCTTTGTTTTAAAGAGTAAAATTCAAGATCGATCGGAAGAATATTTCCATGAAAAGATCTTTGGATGAAGCCTTGAATATCGAGGATATTCTACTAATTTCATGGAGTATAGAAGTCAAAACTTTAACCAACCGAGTATAATAAAGAATGGAATAACAAAAGAAATCACCATGCATGCGGTCTTGCATGCGTAGGCAGTTATTCCAATGAATAATAATAACGGAACCAAGTCGTGCAAAATTTTGCACCAACGGGATGTTCCAACAGTATCAATAATAAACGAAACTAGACCCAGTAAAACATACGAGGATGGGATGTTCCAACGAATAATAGAAAATGTCACAAAGTATAGGTAGATCACATATAAAAGTTATTCCAACAGAATAATAAGAATTGGAATAACAACAGTTTCTTCATGAATAAGAAAGAATAACACTCCTTACGAAGACAACAAATAATAATCCTACCTTAAGAAGAAGAAATCTTTGGATATATAAGTAGTGAAGTAGCGAATATTTCTTCTTTTCTATATAGTTTATCTCTCTGTAGCTTTAATTGAATTCGTAAGAAAATAATGAATGAATGAAATTTTCATTTATAGAAAAATGGAATGCATAAGAATTAACTCATGAGCAATTAGAGATTGATTTACTTTAATCGGCGGTCCGTATTTAAAGCAAAATAAAATATAATATATTCTATTTATAATCTAATAAAACGAATAACTTTATAAAAGATTTTACTTATCTGAAACACTATGCATAATAAAATATAATATATTCTAATTATTATACAATAAAACAGATAAATTTTATAAAAGTATTACATTTTATATAAAAATATTTTACTATACAAAACACTATCGCAGACATTTATGCAACACTACGCATAATAGAATATAATATATTCTATTTATAGAATAACTTTATAAAAGTATTACATTTTTATATAAAAGATTTTTTTGTATTATTACGGTAATAATACCAACAAAACCGGTTGACTTATCACTTAAGCATCAATAATTAATATCGTGTCTACTATTCAACCACGCCAGACATCGTATTTTTAACACCTATGTTTCAAACAGCTAACGGTAAAACTTCCGCCGTTATTTTCATAAAGTATTTTTGTCGCTTTCTCAATCCGACAATAAATTCCGTTAGTAAGTCCACTAAATAATTATCTTAGTTGTACTAATATTCCCCGTTAAAACGAATATTTCTAATTAATCGAATATTATATAACAACTTGCGTTTTTGCAAAATTTATAAATATTACCTACAACTATAACATTATCTCAAATTACACCATAATATAAAAAAAATTATTTGAGAAAATTAATTCTTTATTCATAAAATAAATTTGGTTCAGATATATATATATATATATAGGGGATATATATGTGTGTGTGAAGGAAAAAGTGTATTTTAGGCACATAAATTTGTGTCTTATTATTTTAAGAAATTTTATTATTTGTATTTTGACATTTTATTATTTTCATGAATAATTGTTTTGACACATAAGTTTGTACGTAAGAGACATACTCCTTTTTTTGTATATATATATATATATATATATATATATATATGTTATATAAATAATTTTTAATGTTAAATTTTTTTTACCTCCTCTCACTCTCCCAATCTCTCAAACTCATGACCACTTTTTAATGTTCATGTAATATTTTTAAAGAATTTATATTTCACGAAAAAATTATTATTTTATATGATTATTCTTACATAAATAGTAAATAAATATAAATTTATATAGATGAGAAATTGTGAAAATATCAGTTTTTTTTTTGCTTGCGGATATTTACTCTATTTTTATACAATTGCAAATATGTTGAGCCATACTATCATTCCCTTTTTTTATTTTTTATTTTCCTTCTGTGCTCTCTCTCTCTCTCCTCATCTCCCAAGTCTCATCAACGTTATAAGTTTAAAGTAGTTGAGAGATCTGAATCTACCCTCCTCATTCCTCCGTTCCCCTCTCTCTTATTATTACTCCCTCCCTCCCATATAAAAATTCTTATTATTATTTTGAGTAGTCACATGTTATATGTCTATTTTTTTTTAATAATTAAATTTTTACATATTTTTTTTATTATGCTCATAACATTAAGGTGGTATATTCAATTAAGATTTTTAAAGACTTTTTTTAAGTAATAGATTTTTGTAGAATTTATAGAATTTTAATGACTTTCACAGACTTTAAAGATTTTTTAAAATGACTTTTATAGATTCCAATGAAATAAATAATGACTTTTATAAACTTTTTATTAAGAGTGTGATGAGACTTTTCAGATACTTAATATATCTTGCAAACTTATATTAATTGTTAATTAAATTATATGCCAGCATAACCTCTCCCACTTTTTTCATGAACTAGAATAAATCTAATTAACAGCTGCTAATTTTGTTTAATTGTGTGGACCTTGTTTATGCGCCTAACATATATCAAAGCAGTGCGTTTTTCTCTTTTTTATAAAGGAAAGATAACAATTCTATCAATTTGTCATGCAGGAATACAACTACATGTTACACTATTTCACTATAATATACCAAAGACACTTGAAGACGAATATGGATGATGTCTCAAAAAATAACAGTGATTTTTTTCGTTTAAAATGTCAGAAAACTAAAAAAAAACATTCACATACACATCATATATTTTTTATTTTCATATATTATAATACATAATCTTTACAATTGATATGAGAATTTTATGATTTTATCTCACTTTTGTTGGACAAATCTATTTCCTCTTTCTATTGGAAGCTTTCGAACGATTGATTTTTTCCTCACCAAATTCATATTAGAGTGCAGTTATTTGTTTACTTTATTACTATATCTTGTTAATTCTCTTATAATGAAATTATAATAAATCTAATTATTTTATGGCTACCAAATTTTACCAAATTATTTATCCATCACATATTAATATTTATTAGCGTATAAAATAAATAACTAATTTGACCCATAAAGATAAATCCAATTAATAACTAGTTTTATCCACCTTTGTGTTTATTTGGAAGTCTTTAAAAATCTTTAGAGATTATGTGAAACTTTAGATATGGATTGATAGTTATAATTAACTTTTTAAAAATGCAAATTCTACTATTTGATATAAATCTTTAAAAGCTATAACTTTTAAATACCAAAATATTTTTTATAGATTTTGTAAAAATTTTAATTAATCTGCACCTAACTTTTTAAAGCATTAAAAAGTTGTAATTGAATATCACTAAACTTTTATAAACTCTTTAAATGTCTTGATTGAATACAACCAAACTTTTAAAATCTTTAAAAATCTTAATTGAATACACTCCCTAAATATCTCATATTTTTTTTATTTTAATTCTCTCTCTATTTAATGATATTATTATGATAATTCTAGATTTTTATTCCGGGACGGAGGAAGTATTATATATACACACGCATACAAGTTGCAAGCACAACAACACAGGCCCTGTTGGATATATTCTTCTTCCTCCCTCATTTCAAGCTAATAAGCAATACCAATGGCGTCCGAAGGAATCCTGATGGGAATGGGCAATCCACTCCTGGACATCTCAGCTGTCGTAGATCAGGAGTTTTTGGATAAGTAAATTCACTACATTCTAATACTTAACTCTAATATATATTTAATTGCTCAGATCCGTATATATATCTCTTTTGTTTTCTTATCTTTCAGTTACAATTAAATCTTTCGTTTTCTGTCGATATTATGTTTGATTAGATTCACATCTGTTGTTTTTGTTTAGTACCATCGTCTCTATATACACTTACAGGTTCGCAACATGTAATAAAACGGTTAAGCTGCACATTCTTGTAATCACTGTCAGATCAAAGAAAATATATGCTGATCATTTATGTATTCCGTGAACTGACCCATTTTATTTCTGAGTTATTGTTATCGAAATCTTTATGTTCATATTATTGCCTTAATTGGTATTACTCTGTTTTTAAGAAGCTAATTGTCACATTATTGTGATTATGTCATGTTTTAATCTGTCTCTGTTCAGCCTTTGGGAAATCGAGTTCTGTTTACAGAGCAAGGATCAATAGCATTTCTCTTAAATAACATTCCTCCTTAAATAACACTATTTTACTAAAACTACGTCGTTTTGGAGTGGTGATATTTTTATAAATAAAAAAAAAACAAGTGGGACCACTCTCTTTTAAGCCATTCCAAAACGACGTAGTTTTAATAAGTAGTTTTAATAAAAGAGTGTTATTTAAGGAGGAATGCTATTTAAGATGAATGCTCTTGATCCTTGCTCCTGTTTACTATTGCTGACATGCTTAGATGTTTTATAAATTAATATTCACCATGGCTTGTCTTCACCCCTTCCTGGCCTCCTCATCTTGTTTTTGTTGTATGTTATGTGCCCATTACTGTGTTGGTGTACACAAATATCTGTAATCTTTCTGAACTTTTGTCTATGTATTTGCTTGAACACTGTTATTGGTGGGATAGGGCTGAAGTTCCTCTCAACAGGGTATTGTCAGTGAATTTCATGATTTTTTGGTTTTGTAACGTAAGCTGCCTTTTCCTTTTGTTGACATAACAGGTATGATATCAAGTTGAACAATGCAATTCTTGCAGAGGAAAAGCACTTGCCCATGTAATTACACTGCTTCCCGTTTTGTTTCAAGTGTCATTTTCCCCAAGTTGCCCTTGGGATCTAATGTTTAAAAGCTGCTATTCCTGTGATATTTAAGGGAACCCAAGTATTTAGCTAAAACCCATTAGTGAAAATGGATTATTTTCTGATTAGATCTTTAATATGCTATTGTTTATCTTCCAAAGCTCGCTATTTAATTCCGTGTTTCCTGTTACAAGTCATGCTTATTATCCATCCCCACGTCAATCTGTATTATTTCTTAAGCTGTTTAGCTGTCATCAACTTAATTATGTGGAGAATAATATATTTTTATGGCCTTTATATTTTAAGGGTTGGCTCAATAATGAAGGAGGATTAAATACACAATCTTATATGACATGCCTTGCTTGGCTGTAAAATTCTAGATGTTGGTCATGATCGTAAATAAACAAGTTAAAATAGAGTACTTTGGCTTGTTTTAACCCAGTAATTCATCATAACATAATGTTATTAAGTGGTGAAAATCAAGAAGAATATGTAGAACATTTTCTTTGTATTGTAAGTCTTACAAAGTGTATTGTTGCTTGAATATGCTGAATTTTCCTTCTTGGCAAATACTTAATTATTTTCAACAACAATAGATCTCTCCTATTAAGTCAAAGAGAAGGAAATGTAGGTGGACAAGGCAGATGCAAGTAATCATGGTTCATATTGAATCTTTATTTGTTGATATAATCTTGTCAAAACGCTTGTACATGTAGTGAACTTAGTTATGCATGAATAGAGTATACAAATGATTTGATCTATATGCTATTTTCCTAATGCAACATAAGATGAATCTAGAGAAGTCTAAATATAACTCTGAATGAAGTGGAAAGGGCCAATATACAACCCTGAGAAATTTAGCTTGCAGTACCTGATGCTTGTGTGTGAGGACGGTTGAGGGAGATGAATTGTCATGACAGTAAGACTCTAAGAACCTTTGGCTAGAAGGAAGCAACAGGAGTTTTGCATATCCTAGTTCCGGGAAGTACATAGTCATAGGAAGCCTCCGTCTCCAAGAGGATGTGCATTTTCTTTCCTTTAGGTTTTCATAATTTTTTCTGATTATTACATTCTTTCTGAGATTGAACTCTTGTAAATATCAGATATAAACATCAAATAAAAATTTCTGTTGATGGAGGGAAAACTTGAATATGATTTAAATGTGAAAAAAATTCTAGGATAATACAGTGACATCTTGCTGTTAAAATTGGTTTAATAGGTCAATTTTTCTATCCTTAATATATCAATCAACTGATGCCAAATTAATGTCTCAGGTATGATGAGATGGCTTCCAAGTACAGTGTAGAGTACATTGCTGGAGGTATATTTGCCATTATACAGATGTTGGGTTCTTTCTAATGACTCCTAATTGCTTGTCAATGTACTTCGATAATTAATAATTTACAATTCCTTATTGCAGGTGCAACTCAAAATTCAATCAGAGTTGCTCAGGTGTGTTAAACTTGTATTTGCTATTAGCAACAAATTTATCTGGTTACTAGAGGAGTAACCTGAGCTTCTCTATTGCAGTGGATGCTTCAAATTCCTGGGGCAACCAGTTACATTGGATGCATTGGAAAGGACAAGTTTGGCGAGGAAATGAAAGAAAATGCAAAACTTGCTGGTGTTAATGTATGCTATCCTTTCTCATTTCTCCCCTTGAGCATCATGACCATCTTCATTTTCCTTATTTATTTATTTCTTAATATTTTTGTTTATCATGTCTCATCTTTTATATAGCACCGAACCTTGAGTGGTAATATTATATGCTATCATATATGTGGTGACTTCAGGTTCACTACTATGAGGATGAATCTACACCCACGGGTACTTGTGCTGTTTGTGTAGGAGGTGGTGAAAGGTCAGCTAAAATAGTCTTGTTTCAAGGTCCTATATGTGGCTGCCAAATTGCTATTATACAATCATTCATCTCTTATCACCTTCTGTCTACCTTGGTCAATAAAAAAATTTGTGAACTATATATGCAGGTCTCTTGTTGCCAATTTGTCAGCTGCTAATTGCTACAAATCTGAACATTTGAAGAAACCAGAAAATTGGGCATTGGGTACCATGTTTGTACTGATTTTCTTTATTTGTTTAGTTTTACATTTTTTGGATCTAACTTGATTGGATTTTGACAGTTGAGAAGGCCAAGTACTTCTACATTGCCGGGTTTTTTCTCACTGTTTCACCTGAGACCATTCTTCTAGTTGCTGAGCATGCAGCTGCAAAGAACAAGGTTTGTCATTGTGGCAGGAGGTTTCAATATTCAAATCCAGTTCATCCCTCCGTTCATTTAACAAGCTCCCTTTGCTAGTAGCTTATGCATGATACAGCAGCTAATATGTTTTCACATGCAGATCTTCATGATGAACCTTTCTGCTCCATTTATCTGTGAGTTCTTCAAGGATGCACAAGAGAAAGTTTTACAGTATGCTCAATGTCCTAGTCTTATGCTTAATTTTTTTTTTACTGAAAAATATAATATTCAGATTTACAGCTTGCCACTCTTTTTGGTTTCAGGTATATGGACTTTGTTTTTGGAAACGAAACAGAAGCAAGAACATTCTCAAAAGTTCATGGCTGGGAGGTAATGATTCCATGTCCAGCATAGGTGGTGACTTGTTCTTTCACTTTCTTGACTATTTATCTGATTCCGCTGATGACTGACCAGACTGAGAATGTTGAGGAAATAGCAATAAAAATCTCCCAGTGGCCAAAGGCATCTCGAGCACACAAGAGGATTACAGTTATTACTCAGGGTGCAGATCCAGTGGTGGTTGCTGAGGATGGGAAAGTGAAACTGTTCCCTGTGATATTGTTACCCAAAGAGAAACTTGTTGATACCAATGGCGCAGGTAAAAAGATGCAAGCATCTAACTTTAATTCATGCCTTCTGTATTAAAAACATTTAATAATCATGTTAGTTACTTAGAGGTATAGGATATCTTCTTGTGTCTCGTCATGCTTATGTGCACTGATTACTGAACCAGTTTTAAACTAATAGAGGATCCTACTTCCTGGCATTTTATGCTCTGCTACTTCTACTCCCACTTGATTTCGCCATCAGTAGGAAAGCACACAATAACAGGAGCAATGCAGCATCAACTTTTAACTCGTGTTTAATTTGCAGGGGATGCATTTGTTGGTGGATTTCTCTCTCAGATGGTTCGAGAAAAACCAATTGAAGACTGTGTAAGAGCTGGTTGTTACGCAGCAAATGTCATCATCCAAAGGTCTGGTTGCACATACCCAGAGAAGCCTTATTTTGAATAAGCTATTTTTATCCTTCACAGTCCATTTTCTATTGTTAAATTTTGATCTTTGAGAAACTTGAATTTTAATTTTTAAATTTTGCCGATGCTAGTCATTATAATGGCAATTTGAAGCCATGAAGAAATATAGTCTCTGAACCAAGGTATCTATCTAGCAAAAATATTTATTCTCTTTCTGCTTTGCGTTTGTTGCTTATAGTTATAAATAAGATACCTCACTACTGAATGGAAGAACCATATCATGTTCCTTGGTATTTGGGAGAACCGATCTGTATAAGCAGTTAACAGAATTAGTTTGAGCAAACTATTTTGATCTGGCTCACTACTGTCTTTTTGGTCATGGAGAGAGTTTTAAATGTTTTTTTTTAAATTAAAAGGTTATCATTGTATAAGGCTGTGTTTTGTTTAGCTCTGAATAGTTCTGAATGGCTTAGCCTCATGGGCTAAACTTGTTTGGTAAATTTTTTGAAGCCTCTTAATCTGTTAGATAAAATTAATTCTAAACCATCCAGAGGCAGGTCTAAGCGAGTTTTTTTTGGGACAAAACTAACCTCATTGCTGCTCTTCACTCCACCGCTCCTAATTCGCTACTGCTCTTCTCCCTTGTTGTTGCTCTTGTCCTCAAGCATTGTTTAAATCGGTTGCCACCTCAACCCATCGGAGGTTTCCAACGTATTCTTCTTTATCTTGCTCTTATATTCCTCAATATCTTCGATGTCGTTCTTCTCGCTTATCTAGTTTTTCGAATATCAAGTCTTAAATCTGCATTCCCAACTCATTGGGCATCGTTGTCACATGTCCCGAAGCGGATTGGATTGATGATATTGGATTGAAATTGAAATTAGGGATTGATGATAAATAATGGTATAGCGTGGTGGGTAAAGACAATGCGGGGATATAAGGATGGTAGAATTCTTCGTGATTTACTATGGAAGCAATAAGGTGGATTTATGGCTAATGATGAAAGAGGGGTTGATGATGGTTTATGTAGGTGTTTAATGGAGGCGATGATGGGAACTACACATTCATAAATTGGTTATCTTCATATAAGTGTTTGGTTATCTAGGTTTAATTGTTCAGTCTTTAATTGGTCACCACGTCACGATACTCAGTGATTTGATTATAAACTGAATGCAAATAATGTGTTTCAAATTTATGGTTACTAATTAGATATATTTTTGTTACTGTATGATGTTGATTTGGTCACCATTCACAATATTGTATTATTTTTAATGCTTCAATTGTACTTTATTTTACGATAAAAAAAAGATCTGATATAGTACATCAGCAAAAAAAATATAACTACAAAAACATTTGGATGTTTACTGTGAGTAACCAATAACCAGACATATGATAACCTTTTATTGATGTAAGGTAACCGAGATTGTGTTAAACAATATTGAATAATATTTTGTATTTTTTTCTTCTTACATTAAGTAAGAGGAAACGAACACGACTACTCTCTGATTCCATCATGGTTTAACAAGGTAAAGAAAACAAATACATGTAACACTTGGTAATTGTTCTGAGTTTTTTTATGATTATTTGGTTACCCACAAAAACTAAAATGGTTATCTCTGTATGAAAGTTTGGCTACCGATTACACCATATTCAAAATAATTTTATTTTTACGAGGTTATTTATAAGTAACTAACATGATGAAGTTCTGTCACTCACTAATACGCATTTGGTTACCTCTAAAGGAAAGAGTCCAGCAAATTCCAATTTAAACTAGTAATAGAATCAAAGACCAATCAACACTATCCAACTATATAAGCACTAGTAACCAAAACACAATCAACAAATTTCAAAAACCAATTTAATCGGCCTCCATATTGTCAAAAAGTACTTAATAACCAAATCAGAATATTATAGTAACCAAACGAAGTAGTTAATTAGTATTTGAAGTACAATATTGGACAATTATGAGGTGTCATCGGGCGGAGCGCCGCTGAGTAAAGAGGTGGTAGAGGATTTATTGAGGAGTTTCCAGCGATAAAGATTTTGTAGGGGTATGGATTGACGGAATCGACCGGGATAGGGTCGACGACGATTTCGTTGGAGGAGAGTAGAAGAGATGGGTACAAAGTTGTTGGCTCCGAGCATGGAGGCGAAGATTGTTGATCCGGAGAGCGGAGAGGCATTGCAGGTTAATCAGAATAGGGAGCTTTGACTTAGATGTCTCACTAATTTGCTACATCAGTGAAAATAAAATATTTTATTTTGTAAATAAATTATTGAAAATGTATTAATTTTGTAAATATTTTTTGGATGCACTTTCGTTGTATTTTTTTTCTTCTAAAAATGTATTAGGAAGTGTAAATAACACTTTATTTTATCATATTGTGGTCACAATATTATAAATATGTATTTAAAATACTATTCAGATCTTTTGATTATCAAACAAATTTTTGCTTAAACTGTTCAAATGGTTAAAATGGTAAAATACCGTTATTCAGACATTTTGGAAAAATTAGTTATCAAACATTATTTTTTCATTCGGACACAATTCTGGATAGAGACTATATTATTCAGATGTTTAAAGTGTTCAGATATTTAATACTTAATTTTATCAAACACCACCTAAGTGTGTTTTTAATTTTGGAACGGGATAAATCAACTTTTGGTACTTGTCTTTGGGACCACGATTTACATTTTGATGCAAAGTGAAAAAAGTTCTGTTGGTGATTGTATTCGAAAAATATTACACTCCAGATTAAACATTAGAAACATCGACACTTACAATTTGAGTGCAAAGTGAAAAAATTACAAACTAGTGATTGTCTCAAAATTTTTTGTAATCTAGTGCTTGTCTTTCCAATTTTAAATAATCATTAAAATTGATCCAACTTAGAGAGAACAAACATACTGAGAGAAAGCGAAGAAGGTCCTCGATGTTATGTTTTTTTTTTCCTCCCACATTCGCACCATTGCTCCATGATTCAAGACCGACTTGGGAACTACAGGTGTAATCCATTCATTTATGTTGCGTGAACTACAATCTTCTTCCCCGATTTCATTTACGATTCCACTCAAAGACGAAATTCATCCTTTCGATTGAACAATTGAAAACCCTTTAATAAATATATAGGAACCAAGAATCGATGGAGAATCGAGATGAAGAAGAATGAAGGAAGAAGAAGAAGACGAAGAAGAAGAGACCTCAATTTTCAAACGAATAAAGATGAAACCTCTTGTTTAATCTGGTGTAACATTTTTCAATCTGATCACCAGGGTTGTAATTTTTTTCACCTCGGGTACCAAATTGTAAAATCGTGTCCCTAATGTTTAAGCTGACGCCTCAAAAATTAGGTATACATCACCCATCTTGGGTAGTCGGATCGTAGTGCGTAATTTAAATCTGACTTACTAATATAAGCGTAAGTATAATGATCTGACGTAAAGCATGAGTTTGAATACAAATAATGTCTACTTAAATATTATCTGAAACTCGAAAGGAGTCGCCATTACAATTATTATCACATTATTTCACGTAATAGTGAGGATTTACTAATCTTATCCTACGGGACCATTACTTTCGCTCCCGAAATCTCAAATTTATGTTACCATTTCACGAAGAGAGGTGATGAAAGAAAGGGTGAAATTTCAATTAAATTAGTTAAAAATATTATGGTAAAGATAATGCAGAATAAATTATCAATAGCCTTCACGTCATAAATGATAAAATATAATAAACATCAAGTTTAAGCTGCGGTGAACAAACAATCCATTAAAAAGAGTCAAGTAGAAAATAAAATCTACTAACTTTTATGATTTAAAAGGTTTTTCAATATTTGTTATAAATGAGGCTCAACTTTAATAAATAATCCACATCATCGAATCACCCATATTTACGGTAGGGGATATTCTTTAAGATATCGCGTAATTATTCCCGCATTACTGGTAGAATAGTTGTGTATTCATTAATAATTAAATGATCAATGCCAATAATTGTC
The DNA here is from genome assembly GCA_020205615.1 of Panax quinquefolius. Classification (NCBI taxonomy): domain Eukaryota; kingdom Viridiplantae; phylum Streptophyta; class Magnoliopsida; order Apiales; family Araliaceae; genus Panax; species Panax quinquefolius. The sequence goes on from CM035171.1 coordinate 18,872,450, forward strand.
CATCAATCTTATTACTACTAATCGATGACTTTTTACTGGCATCATTTAGTAACATTACTGTCCAATGATTACAGCATCAATAATCCTCATTATAATAATCATACCAAGTCCATCCAATGCTTCTACGGTAGCACGATGACTTTTAAAAAAACATGAGGATGATGAATGATGATATAAGAATTGAATAAAACAAGTTCAAGAATTAAGTTATTCAGAAACTAATAACATCCAAACCGTCGTACGACATCTTTTTAGAAAGTAAAATTCAAGAATGATCGGAAGAATATTTCCAATGAAAGATCTTGGATGAAAACGCAAATATCGAGGATATTCTACTAATTTCATGGAGTATAAAGTCAAAGTTTAACCAACCATTTGGGTATAATAAAGAATGGAATAACAAAAGAAATCACCACGTAAATGCGATGAAATAGGCGCGAGTTATTAAGTGAGAATAATAAATAACGGGCAAGAATTCGGGTGAAATTATTCCGGACGGGATGTTCCAATGAGAATAATAAATATGGAATCCAGATCAAATGTAAAAAACATGAGATAGGATATTCCAACAGAATGATAAAAGCGGAACCAGGATCCGGTTGTAAAACACATGCACGAGGATGTTCCAACAGAATAAGAAAAGACGGAATTAGATCCAAAAACACATGAGATAGGATGTTCCAATGTAATAGAAGAATGGAATAAAAGAAGAAGATCACCAAGTATAGGGGATTCAGCGTATCTGAGTTATTCCAAGCGTAATAAATAAGAATGGAATAACAAAAGAAGTTCCTTCGTGAATACTGAAAGAATATACTTTCACTTACAGATGCAATGAATAATATTCCTACCTTGAAGAATCAATATTGGCGAAAGTGAAGTAGCGAATCACTTTTTTCTTCTACTATAGTTTATATATACAGAGTTTGATTGAATTCGTAAGAAAATAATGAAGGAATGAGAACATTTATAGGAAAATAGAATGCGTAGTAATTAATCCATTGAATCAGTCTGGATTGATTTACTTTAATCGACGGTCATATTTAAAGAAAATCTTTTAAATAAAATATAATATATTATTTATATAAAACGTTTCTTATCTGACGCAAACACTACGAATTTATACTCACGAAAATCTATCGTAATAAAATATAATATATTTTATTTATAGAATAACTTTAATAAAGTATTACATTTTTATATAAAAGATGTTTCGTTTTATTACGTTAATAATACTGAATAAAACAAAACGTCATTATCATTATAATAATTCGTATTATTTAATCGTGATAATGGAATCAAAACCGAAATTGACTTTTCATAAAAGATCGATAATCAATCTGGTGTGTCTTCTTGTCAACGAACTTACACGATTCTTCATCTTTTTACTACCAAAGTAGTTCAACAAGATGTCAACGGTAAAACTTCCGCCGTTATTTTAATAAAATATTTTTATTCGTTTTACCGATCAAATGATAATTACATTGTGGGGTCCACCAAACGATGATTGGTAGTTATGCGAATATTCCCTAACTAAATAGAATATTAAATGCGTCGAATATAATATAACCTCGTATATTTTCGCATAATTTATAAATATTACCCACATTTATAACGTTATATCAAATTATTCCATAATATTCAAAAATAATATTTATAGAAAATTCATGCTTTATTTATAAAAGTTGAGATTAACTACATTAACGAATTATAACGTTTTTCGTGTCTGATCACTAATTTGTAATTTTTTTTCTTGATCTGCAAATTATAAATGGGTAATAAAAGATGCAGTCACTCAAAAATTGATTTATCCCATTTTAGAACAGTATATAACCAAAGGATTTGCTTTGTTCTTATTCTATCTTTTCCTTCTATTCTTTTCTTTTTAAACATTTGAAAGAATAAATATCAATCCTGTTAATTAAAGTAAAAAGAAAAAAGAAAGTAAAATTAGAGAACCATGGATATGAATAATAATATAGAGAAATTCAACTAATACTAAACTTATTATTCATTTTGTTTTAAAATTAGAGAAATATTTTGACTTTTGAAATCAAATGAAAACGAATATATATTGAACTTTAAAATTTTTATATTTATTATGGTTAAAAAACACTTTTACCTCACTGTAGTTGTAGTGTTTTAAGCAATTAGTCGTTGTCTTTATTAAAATATTCATTATCCCAATTGTCTTTTAAAAAATATCTGATCGGTAATTTCAGATTCGTTTTAAATGGCGACGTTAACAAATCGAACGATTTTTCTTACGTGTCTTTTTTGAAAAAAAAAAAAATTACGTGGCATATGCTTAATTATGTGGTTTATCCTTATGTGGCAACAAAATAATTTTTAATAGATTTTCTTTATAATTTTTATTCTCAAACAAAAAAATAAAATAATAAAATCATTATGTGGTAAAAAAAATAATTAAAATAATAATAAAATTATAATAAATATTTTAATTCATTTTTTTATAATTTTTCTTTTCCTTTTTCTTTTAATAATTATTTTTATTTTAAAAATTAATTCCAAATAATACAAATAATATATCAATTTTTTTGTATCAATGAGATCTATTACAACATTATATTAATTCCTACAAAATTAAAAATAAAAATCTTTAATTACGTGACAAAAATAATTAAAATAATAATAAAATTAAAATAAATATTTTAATTCATTTTTCTTTATTTGTATTCTTTTCTTTATCTCTTTTTCTTTCTTTTAATAATTATTTTTATTATTTTTTTGTTGGTAAAACTCCACATTTTTAGTTGGTGAAAAGAATTTGAGAGAAGACATATTTATAATTGCAGATAATGAACTGGAATTACATTTAAATTGAAATAGAAAAAAATTAAATTTGAAAGCTACAAATCTCTGCATTAAACAGTTAACCCATTTCCAGATCCACCAAACAACAACATACCCTAACCTAACGATCTGAACAAATGAAAAATCCAGATCTAGATGCAGCCACCAAATCAGGTGCTACAGCCGAAAACAAGCACCAAATCAGTTGAAATCGAAATAAGATAATCATTAAATCACCAAATCGAACTGATTCAGACCAAGATCCAAACGAAGCAGATTCGACGAATCAATCAAACCAACCGGAAATCAGATCTAACACAACAATAACGAATATGATTTCCGATAGTAAACACCGGCTATAACACCAGGGAAACAAATTAAAACACCTTAAACTGATTTAATGAAGGGGAAGAGGCAATAAGACCGCAAGAAATCAGTAAGGGAACACTCCATGACATCCGACCATAGAGCAGAGCACCCACACAACAAAGCCAACCTATTCAAAACGGGAACGACAACCAGCCTCAGTCCATAAACCCAAAACAAACCTCCACACCAGATCCAAACAACGTTATTCTTGTAACCCCAACAAAAATACTCCTTTACTCACATAAATGATGAAGAGACGCAACATATATGGCCATTGGACTATGCCGTAATAAGTGAAAAATAGCTTTCAGGTTAGGTCACGCTTGAGGTTGCCATCTGAAATTGCTGAGCACCAGTAGGATAAATTGTCTTTATCCTAATTTACAATGTATGCATCCAATGGCATGGAGATGAGTTGGGTATTTTGGAAGATGAAAACGTATTTTAATATTCATCTTAGTTGCTAGATGTAAGACCCCGAATTTTATAAAAGTATTCAAATTTTTTTATAATTACTATTCAGTAAATAATTAAATTGATAAAAGATTAAAGTTAAGAGTAATATATGAATTTTTTCAAAATACACAAGTGATTATAAAATATTCATTATTATTTTGAATATTCGTTTGGTGGTGGAATATTCTTTCGTCGTTTAATATTCGTATGACCATGCAATAATTTGTGGGCCCTATAACGGATAAGCTGTCGGATGAAGAAAACGATAAATTTGAGTTTTTACAAATAACGGCGTAATATTCTGCATTAACATTATTGGAATCTTTGGTGGATAAAATCTGATAATATGCGTTATTACTTTCGATGGCGACGCGGTATTGCGATATTTTTTTGAATTATTGATTCTTACGTGAAGAAAGACTCTTTCGATAATTATTACAATAATTATTTGCTTCAATATTTTATTTTATTGATTCAATAATTCTTTGCGTTGATATTTTATATTATTGTTGTTTGATAATTATCATTTGTGATATCTCCATTTATCGGATCGATAATTCATATTATTTGAATAATATTATGAGATATCATTATTGGCAATGTTTAGAAAATTACATCGAGGAGAGGTTTGGTCACCTAATTGAAGCGTAGATAGGAGAAATCCTTATTAAAGCCTCTTTTCCTTTAACCTACTTTTGGTTGTCGTAATCATGATTCGTAATATTATTTGTGAATAATTAATTATTGATTTATATGATAAGAAAATATTTATTTGATGTGGATATAAATGATGAATTTATTTATGTTGTTATAAATGAAGGAATTAATGTTGAGGTGTTTTATCGATATTTTATCGGATTAGAGGTATTAAAAGATCAAATCATTTGTTCTTAAAAGCTCTATTAAATGAGTTATAATTTTGATCGTAGTTGGATCGTTGTGATTTTTTTGGATATGTTATACATATATATGTTGAGTATATGTCCACAAATTTTGAACCGTTAAAAATTAACGCATGATTTGTTATGAATTTTAAAAGATGTTGAAACAGTGTTTAAAATCATCCGTTTGTGGATTTTAGATATTTTTGGTCTGGAATTTGAAAAAACTCAAAGCTACAAAGTTGTATAGAATTCGATTTCAGGCAGAATGGATATAAAATTCGTATTTTTCTGATAAACGGACTATTTTTTATGAATTATTGAAGTTTCGAAAAATAAAATAATTTTTATTAATTTATGGGTGGGACCCACTTTGGTTGTTGAACACATGTGGGCTGCTAGATTCCTCCAAGATGGCTGCCTAGGAATTCAAGGATGGCATGCGTAGGAATAAGAAAGAAAAAAAAAATATTTTATTATTTACTCTCTTTTGGCTTCTAGCGTTTCCTATATAAATAAGTAACATGTTAGAATTGAAAATCACACCAGAAACAAGTTTTCTTTCTCACTATATTATCAAGCATATTTTTGAGAGTATTTCGATACTTTGAGAGTTGCTATTTAGTAGAAGTTTCATTCGATTTTTCATCCGATATTCCAGTCAGAAGTACTGCTCTTTTGAGGTAAGGGATTTTAAGGGTTGTTATGTTTTTCATGTTTCATAACTTTTCAGACCTTCAAAAATTCTGAAAAAATTTAAAATGATAATTTGATGAATTTTATTGATTGTGTCCAAAAATGACAATTTTTGGATGTATAGATTAAGAGTTATGAATTTTACGGGAAAAGACTATTTTAAAAGTAACCTTTTATAACTCCTTGTGGGTAACTCTAAAATTGATGAAATTTTTATTGGGAGTACATCTGTATAATATCAGTGTACTCTGTGAAATTCAAAATTTTTGGATAAAAGTATAATTTGTGATAAATGTTTAAATATTCTGCGATTTTGGCCATATGAAAAATAGTAAATGAATTTTAAAAATTCTAAGAAAAATATATGTTCAATATGGGACTATATTCTGCTAAATCCCAGAAAAGAAATAGTTTTGGAACTGATTTGGTATTTTTCATGAAAATGGACTAGTTATGAGTAAATGAATTAAATATGTTATGTGAAGTAAGAAAATTAGAAAATAGGATTTTATGGCTTGAGAATCCTACATGAGGTATATGCAGATTTTTGATGAGGCTTTTGATTATTGGTGATGAAATCTTATGAGTTTGACATTTTAGAATGATTAAATGCATTATTTAGTAAAGTGTAAACAATTAAAATAAAATATTTATAAGCTTAGGAAATATTATTCTTTCAATATCATTATACCGAAATATTGGTATGAATTTTATTGTGGAATTTTTACATTTTTCATGTTGGGGTTACTATTCACGAGTTACTATTTATGAGTTACTATTCACGAGTTACTATTCACGGGTACTATTCACGACAAAATTGGTTTCTTTTTTTGACCAAATTATAGTTGATTTATGAATATTACTCTTGAGATTAAAACTATATGTTGATTATATTATTTTTATTATCATATATAACATTTTTATAACCCTAATGATTATATTAATTTCTCTTTGACTTGAGTGTAAAGATGGGCAGATTATTGGTATGATCGTGACTATGGGTTCTCTTTGGCGATAGTCTGAAAGTTGAATTGTTGGTTGGTATGATCATGACCATTAAATTTATAATTGAATATCTTTAGCTTAAGTGCAAAGGTGAAATGATCAACATGGTTATAATTATTGTTTATATAAATTCTGAAATGATTATATATTTATTTGAGATATTAATATATTTGGCCTGTAGTGCAAATATGAACTGTTGATGAATATATTTGACATGTAGTGCAAAGATGAATTGTTGATGAATATTTTTGGCCCGTTGTGCAAAGATGACCTGTTGTTGAATATCTTTGGCCTGTAGTGCAAAGATGGTCTGTTGATGGATATCTTTGGCCGTAGTGCAAAGATGAAGTTATTAGTATGATTATAAACAAGAACTGTGATTTGGTATAACCATGATCTTTGATGTTTCAGGTAAAGACATGTGATGAGAATTATCTTCGTACTGGATGCGAAGAGGAATTTAGAATTACAATTATGATTATGAGTTATTCATATAATTGTGGAAAGGAACTGTTGATTAATGTTACAGGGATAAAACATTGTTGGTGGACTTTTAATGTGGAGAAGATAATAGACCTTATGGTCTATTTGACTCTTCTAATGGATTGTTCATTCCGCTGCAACTATGGTTGAAAATTTTATTATCTACCATATGTTCTAAATCTCTGATTTATTACTGATGAAGGCTATTGATAATTTAATTATCTTTAGTCATGATATTTGTGACGCCCCCAAAATAGGTTCATTCCATCCAACCCATTCTGAGTCGCCAAATACATGGTACAGAAATAACGACAACTTTATTATTACAACATATAAACTGTGAGTTTAAATACAGATATTGCCATCTAGACAATATCCACATTCAAATAAATTCTTATCATAATTATTGATACATTATTTTACAAAAATGGTGAGGACTACTAAACAACTCTCTCTAGAACCTTCATTCCATACCCCGACTAGTACTCGCTTATATTCTCGCCTTTACGAGAAGAAAATGGAACAAAAAGGAAAAGGGTGAGCTCAACTAGCCCGTAAAAGAATATTATGACTAAGATAATATACAACAAATTATCGTTAGTCTTCAACAGGAAAAATCTAATAGAATACAATAGACAACCGGTTTTAAATCAACAACTACAATGAAAACAACAATTCATTAGAAGAGTTAAGTAGAGAATGCAAACTACTATCTTATATATGAATTTAAAAGTTCATCATCGATATTTTATCCTCAGTAACATCAATCAATATATATATCGAAATCAAATATTCATCTTTTTACTACTGAGCCAAAGATATTCATCGATTAATGTTCGTGTTAAACACTGCTCAACTTTCAACTTTGCACTCTGAGCGAAGATATTAATCAAGAGTCATGTTCATCTCACACACTGTTCATCTTTTTCACTACGGGCCAAAGATATTCATCAAGAAATCATTCATCTTCTGCACTATAGGCCAAAGATATTCAATAATATCATCATTTAGGACCGGGATGATGAACAATATTTTAAAGGAAACGAATCCAAAGGAAACAAAAGAACAAATATTAAGGATTTGTATTTTAAACAATCCAAGTTCAAAAATACTTCATAAGTAATCAGAGTGGAGTAAAATTTAAGAATGATCAAAACATGGATACAATTAAAGCTAGTATCCATAGTAGATATTTTGGGCAAAAGAAGAAATTTCATTTTTAGGTGAATAGTCTTTGATTCGAATAATAGTCGATATCGTGAATAATAACTCTTCACACCAAAAGATAGAAATTTCACAAAAAAACATCTTCACGCTTCGTGAATAAGTACTCGTGAATAAGAACTCATGAATAGTAACCCAGACATGAAAAAGTTTCAAATTTGATAAAAATTTCCAACCAATATTTCGGCATAATGATATTGAAGAAATAATATCATTTTCGAATAAAATAACATCCTTACACCTCGAAAAATCAAGATTTAATTTGAAACAGGATATAAGCTATGACTTGAACTTGCACCGTATAGCAATACTCAAAGTATACTCAAAATACTTTCGCAAGAATACGCTTCGATAATATAGAGAGAAAACTTGATTTTCGGTGTGATTTTCAATTCTAACCAAGCACCTTATTTATAGGAAAATCTTAGAACACCAAAGTAGAAAATTTAATAAATTAATATTATAATTTTTCCACAACTTCATACGCACACTAACAATCTGAATTCAGCCTCCTAATCACATGTTAAATGAGTTTCAAAAATGAAAAAAACGTTTTTGTAATTAAAATTATTTTAAACTTCCAAAAATCAATTATTTCGGAACTTCGGAACTTCAATAATTCATAATAAATAGTCCTTTTATCAGAAAATTCAAATCTCGCGACTTTTTATAGGAAATTCAATTCTCTACAACTTTGCAGAAGAAAGTTTTTCCAAATTCCAAATGTAAATTGACCAAATCCATAAGCAGGCGATTTTACTGATTATAATCAAATTTCGATCAAGAAATGGGGTCCACAAACACACAAAACATGTGTTAATCATTTAATGCCACAAAATACTCTTCCTCCACATATACTCATATATCCCACATTCATCGTAAAAATATCATCATTAAAATATAATAATATATTTAAATGAATTATTTTATTAGAAAAAGATAAAATTTTAATTTTCAACAATTGTCACTTTAAAATTTTCTCCATCTATATCCCCATAAAATCAATATTTTCCTCATCATATAAATCAATAATTAATTATTCATAAATAATATTCTGAATCACATCTTCGGCAACGAGTATGTTCCTCAGGAAAAGGGGCTTTCGAATAAGGATCTCTCCTTACTCGGTAGCATGATTAGGTGACCAAACCTCTCCTTGAAGCGTAACTTTCTAGACATTTCCAATAATGTTATCCAATAATATTATTCGGATAATATGAATTATTGTCAGATAATGAAAAATACAATGTAATGACAATTTATTGAAACAACAAGTAATATAAAATATCAATGCGTGATTATTGAATCAATAAAATAAAATCTTTGAATAATAATTACCGTAACAATTATTGAGTAAAGTGTCTTCTTACGTAAGAATCAATAATTGGTGCAAAACCGTATGCTACTTTGTTCAACAACGCGTATTAGTGTGTTTTAATCACCGGTATTCAACAATATTAATCTGTAATAACTACGCCAGTTATTTATAAATAACTTATATTTGTCGTTTTCTTCATCCAATCGCTTTCAGTTATGGGGCCCACACATGGTCAAGCGCTGTCGTGACGTGTGACGCCCCAAAATTAGGTATACGTCACCCATCTTGAGTCGCCACTTACATGGTACATAAATTCAAATACAACTTACTAATATAAGCTGTAGGTGTACAATACGACATAAACTATGAGTTTGAATACAAATATTGTTCTACTAGATATTATACAAACTCAAAAGGAGTCCTCATTACAACTATTATCACACTATTTCACGAATAGTGAGGACTATTAATGCTATCCTCTCGACCATTACTTGCGTTCCCAGACTTCGTCCAATATGTTCTCATTTCAAGAGAATAAATTGAAAGAAAGGGTGAGCTCAACTAGCCCATGAAAATATTATGACTAAGATAATGCGAGAATAAATTATCATTAGCCTTCAACAAAGTTAAACCGATAAAATACAATAGACAACCGGTTTAAGCTGCGGTGAGAATTAGCAATCCATTAAAAGAGTCAAGTAGAGAATAAAGTCTACTCTCTTTTAGGTTTTAAAAAGGTTTTCATCAATTTTTATCATTTGAGACTCGACAATAAATAAACCACCACATCTAATCATCCTCGTATCACTACGGTCAAGGATTTTCATCAAATTATCAATGGTCATGACTATACTGCAGAATCACCCCGGTCATAATCATACCAAAACTATCCATCAACGCATTACACAGGCCCGGCGAGGACTTTTGTCACATCATTTATATCAAGTCAATGATTATACCGAATGATCCTCGGTCATAATCATACTAAGTTCATCTATGCACGTAAGCCAAATATAACATAATATAACATGAGGATGATGACAATGACATAATAATTCAATAAAACAAGTTCAAGAATTATTTAATCCATGAATTATTAACGTCCAAATTATCAACATGATCTTTGTTTAGTGAGTAAAATTCAAGAATGATCGGAAGAATATTTCCATGAAAAAGATCTTTGGATGAAACGCAAATATCAAGGATATTCTACTAATTTCATGGAGTATAAAGTCAAAGTTTTAACCAATTGGGTATAATAAAGAATGGAATAACAAAAGAAATCACCACGCATGCGGTATTGCGCGCCATAAAGTTATTCAATGAGAATAATAATAACGGAACCGGTCGGGTGAAATTCAATCGCGGGATGTTCCAATGTAATAATAAAGATGGAACCGAGATCCGATGTAAAAACACACAGATAGGATATTCCAACGAGAATGATAAAGAGGCGGAAACCAGGTCCGGTGTAAAACACACGCATGCGAGATGTTCCAACGAGAATAATAAAAAGCGGAACCGAAGTCCGGTGTAAAACACACATGACAGGATGTTCCAATGAATAATAGAAGAATGTCACCAAGTATAGGGTAAATCAGCAGATCTGAGTTATTCCAATGAATAATAATAAATGGAATAACATAAAGATTTCACCAAGTATAGGGTATCTGCGTATACGGAGTTATGTATAGGGTATGCCACTTTTACGAAGTTATTCAACGAATAATAATGAATGGAATAACGAAGTTCTCTTCAAGAAGAAAGAATAACACCCACTACTAGTAAAAAGAACCTGAATATAGAAGTAGTGAAGTAGCGAGAATACTCTTCTTCTTTCTATAACTTTCTCTATAGCTTCTCTCTATAATTTCTCTCTACAGAGTTTCAATGAATTAAATGAAAATAATGAAGGAATGAGCTTATTTATAGAAAAATGGAATGCGTAGTAATTAATCCATGAGCGGTCCAGATTGATTTACTTTAATCGACGGTCCATATTTAAAGAAAAATCTTTTAAATAAAATATAATATATTCTATTTATATAAAAAGATTTTACTATGCAAACACTATGCAATACTATGCAAAACACTTATGCAAAATACTATGCAACACTATGCGTAATAAAATATAATATATTCTATTTATAGAATAACTTTAATAAAGTATTCTATTTTATATAAAAAGATGTTTCGCTTTTATTACGTTGGCGACCCCAAAATAGGTCCATTCCATCCAACCCATTACGAGTCGCCAAATACATGATGCGAAACAACTACAACTTTATTATCACAACAATAAAAAGCTGTGAGTTTAAATACAAATATTATCTTCTAGACAATATTTATACTCAAATAAATCCTCATCACATTTATTGATACATTATTTTACAATAATGGTGAGGACTACTAAACAACTCTCTCTAGAACCTTCATTCCATACCCCACTAGTACTAATTACATTCTAGCCTCACGAGAAGAAAAATGGAACAACAAGGAAAAGGGTGAGCTCAACTAGCCCGATAAAGAATGTTATGACTAAGATAATATACAACAAATTATCGTTAGTCTCCAACGGGGAAAAATCGATAGAATACAATAGGCAACAAGTTTCGAGATCAATATTACGGAAAAATAATAATTCATAGAAGAGTTACGTGAGAGAATGAAATCTACTATAATCTATGAATTTAACGATCCATCATCAATATTTTATCCACAGCAACATCAATCGATATTCATCTCAAATCAAATATTCATCTTTTACCTTCTGGGCCGAAGATATTCATCAATCGGTCGTGTTCATCTCAACACATGTTCATCTTTTACTAAAGGCCAAAGATATTCATCGATCGGTCGTGTTCATTTAAACACTGCTCATCTTTACACTCTACAGGCCAAAGATATTCTTCGAAATCATTCATCTTTTGCACTTTCTGCACTCGGGCCGAAGATATTCTTGAAAATCATTCATCTTTGCACTACTGGCCAAGATATTCAATAATATCATCATTTAAGGCGAGGATGATGAAAATATTTTTTAAAGAAGCGAATCCGATTGAAACAAAATGACAAGGATTAAGGATTAAGGATTAGTACTTTGTTTTATCCATGTCCAACAATACCTCAAAAATAATCATAGTGGTGTAAAATTCAAGAATGATCAAAACATGGATCTGATCAAAGCTAGTATCCAAAATAGATATTTTGGACAAAAGAAGAAATTTTCATTTTTTTGAATAGTCTAAGTATAAATGAATAGTAATAAGTCTCTTAGTATCGTGAATAGTAACTCAAACACCAAAAGATAGAAATTCCACAAAAAAAACATTTTCACGCTTCTTATGAATAGTACTGCGTGAATAGTAACTTCGTGAATAGTAACTCATGAATAGTAACTTCGTGAATAGTAACTCATGAATAATAGTAACCCAGAGCATGAAAAAGTTCCAAATTTGATAAAAACCTCGGATCGACATTTGACATAATGATATTGAAGAAATAATATCATTATGAAAAAAATAATATCCCTTACCTCGAAGAATCGATTACTTGGAAGGAAAGGTCGGAAGTGATCTTTGAATGAAACTTATCTTGAGCGAAACTCTCAAAGTATCTAAATACTCACAAAATACGCTCGATAATATAGAGAGAAAGAGAAAACTTTGTTTACGGTGTGATTTTCAATTCTTAACCCCTCTATTTATAGGAAAATGTTAGCCGTAGAAGCAGGACTTGACACTGCTTTACACGATGGCTTTACCTGCTACTATTGCCACCCACCACATTTGAAATAAAATTCAGCACATTTTTCACCAACCACAAGTGGGGCCCACTCAATTCTAAATTTTCCACCAAAATCAATTATAAACCTAATTTAGAATCAGACACCTCTTAAAATTCACAACAAATCATTAAATGCATTTTAGCGGTTCAAAATTTGTGGACATATACTCAACTTATGTATGTATAACATACCCAAAAATTACCACAATCCAACGGTCGGGATTAAAAATTATAACCCCATGATATATCTGAAAACCCACGATTTGATTTTTAATACCTCGATCAGATAAAATCTCTTGATAAAACACCTCAACAATAATTTCTTCATTTATAACCACATAAATAAATCCATCATTTATATTCATATAAAATAAATATTTCCTTATCATATGAATCAATAATTAATTATTCACAAATAATATTACGAGAATCACATTTATAATGACGGTAGTTCCCGGGAAGAGGGCTTTCGATAAGGATCTCTCCTTCTTTGGCGCATGATTAGGTGACCAAACCTCTCCTTGAAGCGCGAACTTTCTAGACATTGCCAATAATGTTATCTAATAATATTATTCAAATAATATGAATTATTGATGCGATAATGGGAAATCTTGTGCGATGACAATTATTGAACAACAATAATATAAAATATCAACGCGACAATTATTGAATCAATAAAATAAAATATTGAGCGATAACTCTTGTGAAAATTATTGAGTAGTGCCATCTTACGTAAGGATCGATAATTCAACAATCTTTTGTGCAATCGATCTGGGTGTCTTCTTGTGCGACCCACGCGTATTCTTGTATTTTAACCATAAGGGTATTCAAACAGTCTTAACGGTATAACTACGCTGTAGTTATTTATAACCACCCAAACTTTGTCGTTTTCCTCATCCAATCGCTTTCCGTTATGGGGCCCACACATGGGCTGCTGCATCGTATTCACATGCGAATATTCCCACGATCTGAATATTCCACGACCAAACGAATATTCCCAAACAAAATGAATATTTTATAACCACTTGCTTATTTTGAAATATTTAGCGTTTTTAACCCTTAACTATCCACATTAATCAAATCAACCCTTACTATTTCAAAATAATAAATAAAGGAAATTCCTTTTTATTTAAAAAAATTTGAGGGTCTTCTGACCTCCCCTCCTTATGAAATTTAGTCCTCGAAATTGGCGTACGATACTGGTGTTTGAAAAAGGTAAAGATACCTCGCTTTCATTTTCGTTTCCAACTCTCGGTCATTTCCTCGATAACATGGTTTCTCCACAAAACTTTAACTTATGGTATAACCTCGATGCATAGGTCATGTTCTTTCCTCTACAAAATCTTGGCAGGTACCTCCTCGTGCGTTAAGTCTTGGCTATCTCGTCCGGTTTCTAACTTCGATAGCGTGTTTGGTCGTCCACATATTTATGTAACATCGATCGTGAAAAGCGTTATGAACACGCGTCATACTTGGTGGTAAAAGCGAGTCTATAGGCCCGCGAGTTCTATTCGATCGAGAATTTCAAATGGATTAATAAATCGAAGGTTTGAGCTTTCCTCACCTCACCGATTCTCGCTTTTAAAATAACAACTTCTTGCGCCTCCTTCTTCAAATTCATCGACTCGGTGTGTGGCTTGAGCGACTTTAACTTTATCGATTAAAATCGATTATACTCGTATATCATCACGTGCTCATTATATCATCACGTGGGTACCTAGAGTTTTCATCTCCATCTCTATTATTTGTATATTATCTGAAATTAGTCTTTGACAATATCGTACTTTCGTACTTGTATCGATCTTCTACTCAACACGTCGGCTACCACGTTCGCTTTTCGAGGATGGCATGGTGAACATGTCTTTGAAATGAGTCTCTCTTGAGTTCTTGAAGCTCTTCCCACATTCCTTGCTCCATTCGAATTTTGTATCTCTACGAGTCATTTCGTTAATGGAATAGCGATTCGAGAATATCCTTGACGAATCTCAGATAATAACCAACTAAGCTGAAAGCTACGTATTTCGATTCTGACTTAGGTTGTTCTCAATGTGACTCATATCCCAACCTTGGATATGCGTCACAATGACACCTATCGATTTACTATCGCATACGAATATGGCGTCCCTACGGAGAGTGCGGCTTGGTGAATTCCACAAAAAGGAAGTCACAAGATAAAGGCTCGGTACCAAATTCTATAGTTGAATTTTTAACTCACGAAGTTCAATAGGAGCCATTCGATATGAGATTTTAGAAATGAGTTTTGTCTGGGGTTCAAATTCGATACAAAATTTAATATCGAGGCTTTGGGAGTAAGCGAAGAAATTCTTGAAAATCGTCGGGAAAAATCAATAACAACAGAATATTATTCAAATCGGCGTGTCTTTATTCAAATCCATAACATGGACTAAGAAAACTTGACATCCGTAATAAGCGAATGACTTCATGGCTTGATATGAAAATGTTTGACTACTGATGGTTTGATTGCTTGAATTGAATAACGGGTTGCTTAGGAATATGAAAACTATGACAACCTTACAAAAGCAATCAATTTTGGCGTGATGAGTAGTTAACCTTAAAATCACATCAAAAGCAAATATCTCTATAGAAATAAGGTTAACGGGTAATGTGATAGTGCCAACTTGAATCAAGCAAGATTTTTAACAACGGATGTAATGAAAGTTTCTCTAATGGAGTCTCCATAAATAAATCAAAGTCTAATTTCTCGTGAGTCGAGTTCAAGCGTTGGCCTATGAAGCAAGAGATAAAAGAATGGGTAGAAACCAGGTATCTAGTAAGGTATAAACTTGCAAGAATTTATAATTAACTAACCGTCTTAACCGTTCGGGTTCCTCGTATTTTTAATGGTCGGTCACGACAAGCGCTCTTCGAGAAATCGTTGACTTTGACTTTTACGGGACATCCTTTTGAGTCACCATTCCATTTGCACTAGGTTTCGATATCGTCTGATCTCGGCGATATGTCCTTCTTTTCCACAATTATAGCATACCTTAAAGCTGTTGTGGGCGGTTTGGGGTGATATCCCCTTTTCGCGCATTTGTAACATCTGACCCAATGGTCTTTCTCCTCCCCTTGGAACTAGTTGCTCTTTGGCGTTGGCGTCTTCACGTAGTGGTTGTTGAATCTCCTCTTTTAAAATCTCTCTCGACTTCGCTTCTTATTTTCATGGCCACGATTACCACGGTGGTTACCACCTTTGTCCGTATTCTTCTTTCTCCACTTGGTTATCGTTATTACGATGACTACTATCTTTGGTATGATCTGGTTATGGTCCCTCGGTTGAGCATTACTTTCGTTATCTCGCTCTAACAATTGAGCCTGTTTACAACATGTCCCGAATAGAGAAAATTTATGAGAAATGAGATCTTGGCGTATCTTGGGGTTTCAAACCTCTCGAAACATCCGCGTCATCGTTCCTCATTCTCCACCAAATGAGGTCTGAAACACAGGATAACTCATGAACTTACGCCTCATCTTTGGGACAAATCATTTTATTACTGCTCGATCTAATAAACTCCACTTCCTTCGTATAGCGAATACTTTCGGGGAAGTACTTGTCATTGAGCCTGTTCTGAAAGCGTCTCCCATGACATCTTTGAGTGCGGTTTGGATGGAGTGCGCTTCCTGATTCCCACCGATGTCTCGCCTCGCCACGGAACATAAAAGTAGCGAATGGAACTTTACTGTTCCTTCGTAAATCCCAGACATCGAATATCTTGGTAATTTGCTTGACCCGTGTTTTACGCCGTGATCGGATCGCTTTCCCAGAATACGGTGGTCCCACTCTTTGAAGCTGCTTTGTGTGACCACCCGTGAATTGCTATCATTTCCTCTCATATTTGAACACGAGTCTCCTAAATGCGATTTTGCATGAGCTGCAAAAAGCTTCTAAACATCCCTCGTTCATCATCGCTTTCGGTGGTGTTATTCACGGGAGAGTACATTGCCCGACTGTTGCCGTTCTCCTCGTTGTTAAGTCTGAGGCATCTCCACGGTCTCATTTACACCACTATTAATATTCTCGATTCGACATTCTCGATTCTTGTCATAAAAAAACAAGGGTTAATTAAGGAAATCGATCACATAATATCCCATATCTTGACCAACTAACAAATAAGCTTAGGTAGGACACACTTTAGCGAAAGGATTTACTCGTCTCTCCCTCTAGTTCTATTCCCCGATCTCATGGGAGATCGTATCCTAAGCTCGATACCAAGCTGTGGCGACCCCAAAATAGGTCCATTCCATCCAACCCGTTCTGGTGCATGAATACATGATGCGAAACAACTACAACTTTATTATCACAACAATAAAAGCGTGAGTTTAAATACAAATATTATCTTACAGAACAATATTTATACTCAAATAAATCCTCATCACATTTATTGATACATTATTTTACAATAATGGTGAGGACTACTAAACAACTCTCTCTAGAACCTTCATTCCATACCCACAGTAGTACTTTCATACATTCTGCGCCTCCACGAGAAGAAAAATGGAACAACAAGGAAAGGGTGAGCTCAACTAGCCCGATAAAGAATGTTATGACTAAGATAATATACAACAAATTATCGTTAGTCTCCAACGAGGAAAAATCGATAGAATCTGATAGACAACAAGTTTCGGATCAATATTATGGCGAAATAATAATTCATAGAAGAGTTACGTAGAGAATGAAATCTACTATAATCTATGAATTTAACGGTCCATCATCAATATTTTATCCTGTAACATCAATCGATATTCATCTCAAATCAAATATTCATCTTTGCCTTCTACTGGCGAAGATATTCATCAATCGGTCGTATTCATCTCAACACTGTTCATCTTTGCACTAAGGCCAAAGATATTCATCGATCGGTCGTATTCATTTAAACACTGTTCATCTTTGCACCTTTGCTAGGGGCAAAGATATTCTTCGAAATCATTTCATTTAATCTTTTTTTGCTACTGAGGCGAAGATATTCTTGAAAATCATTCATCTTTTTGCACTACTGGGCCAAAGATATTCAATAATATCATCATTTAAGGCGAGGATGATGAAAATATTTTTAAAGAAACGAATCCGGTGAAACAAAATGACAAGGATTAAGGATTAAGGATTAGTACTTTGTTTTTATCCATGTCCAAAATACCTCAAAAATAATCATAGTGGTGTAAAATTGAGAATGATCAAAACATGGATCTGATCAAAGCTAGTATCCAAAATAGATATTTTGGACGAAAAGAAAAATTTTCATTTTTAGATTGAATAGTCTTAGATATCGTGAATAGTCTTGTCAGTATCGTGAATAGTCTTGTATCGTGAATAGTAACTCAGACACGAAAAGATAGAAATTCCACAAAAAAACATTTTCACGCTTACGTGAATAGTACTAAGTGAATAGTAACTTTCGTGAATAGTAACTCATGAATAGTAACTTCGTGAATAGTAACTCATGAATAAGTAACCCAGAACATGAAAAAGTTCCAAATTTGATAAAAACCTCGGATCGACATTTGACGTAATGATATTGAAGAAATAATATCATTATGAAAAAAATAATATCCACTTACCTCGAAGAATCGATTACTTGGAAGGAAAGGTCGGAAGTGATCTTTGAATGAAACTTATCTTGAGCAAAACTCTCAAAGTATCTAAATACTCACAAAATCGCTCGATAATATAGAGAGAAGAGAAAACTTTGTTTACGGTGTGATTTTCAATTCTAACAGCCCTCTTTTATAGGAAAATGTTAGCCGTAGAAGCGAGACTTGACACTGCTACACGATGGCTTTACACTGCTACTATTGCCACCCACCACATTTGAAATAAAATTCAGCACATTTCTTCACCAACCACAAGTGGGGCCCACTCAATTCTAGAATTTTCCACCAAAATCAATTATAAACCTAATTTAGAATCAGACACCTCTTAAAATTCACAACAAATCATTAGTGCATTTTTAACGGTTCAAAATTTGTGGACATATACTCAACTTATGTATGTATAACATACCCAAAAATTACCACAATCCAATGGTCGGATTAAAATTATAACCCCATGATATATCTGAAAAACCACGATTTAATTTTTAATACCTCCAATCCAGATAAAATCTTGATAAAACACCTCAACAATAATTTCTTCATTTATAACCACATAAATAAATCCATCATTTATATTCATATAAAATAAATATTTCCTTATCATATGAATCAATAATTAATTATTCACAAATAATATTACGAAATCACATTTATGATGACCAAGTAGTTCCGGAAAGAGGGGCTTTCGATAAGGATCTCTCCTTCTTGGCGCGATTAGGTGACCAAACCTCTCCTTAAGCGAACTTTCTAGACATTGCCAATAATGTTATCTAATAATATTATTCAAATAATATGAATTATTGATCGATAATGGGAAATCTTTGTGCGGTGACAATTATTGAACAACATAATATAAAATATCAACGCAACAATTATTGAATCAATAAAATAAAATATTGAGCGATAACTTCTTGTGAAAATTATTGAGTAGTGCCATCTTACGTAAGGATCAATAATTCAACAATCTTTGTCTTGCGATCTGGTAATCTTCTTGTGACCAGCGTATTCTTGTATTTTAACCACCGGGTATTCAACGATCTTAACTTGGTAACAACTACGCCAGTTATTTATAACCACCCAAACTTTGTCGTTTTCCTCATCCAATCGCTTTCCGTTATGGGGCCCACACATGGGCTGCTTGCCGTCGTCGAATATTCCCAAACGATCTGAATATTCCACGACCAACGAATATTCCCAAACAAAAATGAATATTTTATAACCACTTGCTTATTTTGAAATATTTATTATTTAACCCTTAACTATCCACATTAATCAAATCAACCCTTCTATTTCAAAATAATAAATAAATTTAAAAAATTTCTTTCTTATGACTCTTATCTGACCACACGTATTCTTTTTTTTTAAAAAAAACTTCAGGTCTTATTTTAATAAAATAAAATATTAAATTCATCTTTGAAATCACTTAAAGCTATTCATTAACAATTCATCTTTTTGCTACTGTGCTAAAGATATACAAAATCAGAAAACCAATAATGCTAAGACGCACCTTAATAGTATCCACGACCACGAATTATCCATGCACTGCGGCCAAGGATATTCGTGTTTTCAATTACTAATTATGATTATACCGAACAATCCCCTGGTCATAATCATACCAAGTCCATCTATGCACGTAGTTCATGTATGACTTTGAACGCATCCATGAATTAATATTTCATTCATTGAGACTCAAATTTCAATAATTAATCCACATCATCGAATCATCCCCGCACTACGGAGCCAAGGATATTAGTATCACGACCACAAATTATCCATGCACTACTACGGCCAAGATAATTGTGTTTTCAATTCTGATTATGATTATCTTATATCAACAATCCTCGGTCATAATCATACCAAGTCCATCTATGCACGTAAGCCACGGATGATGACTTTGAACACATCCATGAATTAATATTTCATTGTTTGACTCTTCATTCAATAATTAATCCACATCATCGAATCATCCCTTTTCTACGGCCGAAGGATATTCATTAGTATCACGACCACAAATTATCCATGCACTACTACCAAAGATAATTGTGTTTTCAATTACTGATTATGATTATCTTAGAACAATCCACAATCATAATCATACCAAGTCCATCTATGCACGTAAACCAATGATGACTTTCAACATAATATAAACATGAGGATAATGATATAAAGAATCAATCAAATGAGATAAAGGATAAATATTAAACATTTATAATATAATTTATCCAGATTCAAGAATATCCCCATGTTATCAATCATTTAATAATCTCATAATCTAATAACATTAATATTATAATAATATTTTAATCACTTAAAATTTATAAACAATTTATCTTAATTGTTTACACTTTTACCATATAATGCATTTAATCATTCAAAATGTCATACTCGTAAGATATCATCACCAATTATCAAATCCTCATCAAAAAATATGCATATACTCTATATAGGATTCTCTAGCCATAAAATCTTATTTTCAACTTTGTTACTTCACATAACATATTTAACTCATATGTTAAGTAATTAAACTATTTTCATGAAAATACCAAATCAGCCCCAAAAATATTTCTTTTCTGGGATTTAGCATAATATAGTCCCATAATGAAAATATATTTTTCTCGAATTTTTAAATTTATTTACTATTTTTAAAATCAATTTCCACTTAATTCCTTAAGAAATTAGCTACCTCAAGTTTAACTCCAAAATTCCCAAATCTTGGCAGGACCTTACACATGTTAACGTGAGCTTCCAGTTTAAATTTCATGGTCATCTGAGTTATAGAACTCCTAGGTTATAGCGATTTTCAAATTAAAAAACCTAAATATTGAAATAGCTCATTTTCATTTTAAGTCAAATGAGCTCATTTTTGGACAGGAGGTACTTTATACCATATACTTTCATGTCCCAAAAGGCCAGAATTTTTCTCATAATTTAAGTGGTCGAAACAGCCTCTCTAAAATCATGGCGTGCTTTTTTCGGTTTTTGCAGCTTTGCACTCCTTTGCTAAAATCAGTCCACACAAAATCTACAACACCTTTTCCAGTAATTCCACTTGGATTAGTTAGGTAACTCATAGATCTAACTCTAGGACTTGACCACATTCAAAAATTCAAAATATAATAGGAGATATAATCAATTTAATTTCATGTTACGTTTTTCACTAAAATCGATTTTCAACTCTTTGTGATTTCTAAGAAACTTTCATGTTTTTACGTCTTAACCAACATAACTCATCATAAAACTTACTAATACTTCATATACCCATGATTTTCATTATTCCAATGCTTTTATTAATACTTTCATCATAAACCACGTAAAACTTGCTTATTTAGTTGAAGAAATATTTGAGGTTTAAGAAATGGGTTTTTATCTTTGGGGTCAATACAAAATTCGATTTCACGCTCTAGGGTAGGCTAGAAATCTTCAAGAATACGTCAAGAAATTTATTAATGATAGAAATATCATTCAAAACTTACTCTTATCCAAGACTTGGATAATCGTCACATTGATACCAACTGTGACTTCATCCCTTAACCTAGATAGAGCCTCACAATGATACCTATAAACTTGCCATCTTCATTCACGATGTCGCCTCTGAAAAGTCCGGCCGGTGCATTCCACACAAGAAGTCAACAACGAAAGGTTCGGAGCTCTTTTCTTATGGCTTGATATAACGATGATTAACTTTAGGGTTTGGTTACTTTGAATTAAGTATAACAAAGTTGGTTATGAATATAAAAGCTAACAACCTTACTGAAAAAGCATGATGATTAGCTAACCAATTGATTCCTAAAAATCACATCAAAGGCAAGTATTTTCAAAAAATAAGATCGACGTAAGCGTGAAAATGTTTATTTGAATCAACAAGATTTAAAAATAGTAGCGTGAAGCGAAAGGCTCCTACTAACAAAGTTTCAACCAATAAGTCAAAGTTTAACTTCTTGAGTCAAATTTAAACGTTGAACACAACTAGGTGAAATAAAAGAGTGGGTAGAACTTGTATTGAATAAAGTATAGACTTCGCGATTAATTTATAATTAACTTACCCAGTAATAACCGTTCGGTTTTCTCGGCAAAACGCTCTAGCTTAAATTACCGAAGTTTGACTTTACTATAGGGTACATTCCACCCTTAAAGTGCTTCTTCACATTCTGATCCATTATTTGAATCATTATTCTCCGATCCATATCGAATTCGGGTTGTGCCGCTATGCATGAGGTAATTGCGAATTCGATGTTGGGTTCTCCCAATTCTTTAAAAAAGCAAAGTCCATTTCATCTATTTTGGCTTTATTGGATCTGGACGTCTTTTTCTACACTATCAACGCGTTGTGCGGCTTTTTACCCACGCATCGCCTATTCTCCTTCGTTCAGTTGTTTCTTCTTTTAGGCGATCTTTGATTTTTAAATTCTCGATTCCAACTTTAATATCTTACACCACTTATGAAAGCGTGATTTTGTTCGAGCATCACATATCGGGTAACCCAATTTTGAATTGTTGTATCCCTTTGTTCCACGACCAGATTTGCGTTCTTCAACTCGTTTTCTTCTCACGAACACGATTTTGTAATTCTAAGTTTTGATCATAAATTTCTTCTAACCAATTCTCCTCGGGTTCCTCTTCTTCCTTTCTTCCTCTTCTTCCTCACTTTCAAATGCTACCTCTTGAATTAACTCGGGTGCAACAATTAGTTCTTCATTCACTCGTGGATATCTCTAATTTGTTCCTCGTCGACCACCTTGCATTAACTTTGATTAGTGATTAAAGGTGTCACAATGGTCATTTCACTCCATTGTGAATATTTTCATTTGCCATTTCAAACACTTTGCCACAACCACAGTTAATTAATATATCAAATATTATCCCTATACTCGATGAGCCAATTAAATACCAAATAAAAATAAACTTAGGTAGGTCATACTAGCGAAGGAATTTCCGTCTCTCCCTCCTAGTTCTTATCTCACATCTTAGCGGGATCATATCCTAAGCTACGATACCAACCGTGGCGCCCCAAAATTAGGTATCGTCACCCATCTTGAGTCGCCACTTACATGGTACATAAATTCAAATACAACTTACTAATATAACTGCTGTGCATAATACATAAAAACCATGAGTTTGAATACAAATATTGTCTACTAGATATTATACAAACTCAAAAGGAGTCCTCATTACAACTATTATCACACTATTTCACGAATAGTGAGGGACTATTAATGCTATCCTCTGGACCATTACTTACGTTCCCCGACTTCGTCCCATTTATGTTCTCATTTCACAGAAGAAACGGTGAAAGAAAGAAGGTGAGCTCAACTAGCCCAAAGAAGAAATATTATGACTAAGATAATGCGAATAAATTATCATTAGCCTTGAACAAATGTTAAACCGATAAAATACAATAGACAACCAGTTTAAGCTGCGGCGGAATTAGCAATCCATTAAAAGAGTCAAGTAGAGAATAAAGTCTACTCTCTTTTAGGTTTTAAAAGGTTTTCATCAATTTTTATCACTTTGAGACTCGACTTAATAAATAAACCACCACATCTAATCATCCCCTGCATCACCACGGTCAAGGATTTTCATCAAATTATCAATGGTCATGACTATCTTAGAATCACCCCTCGGTCATAATCATACCAAAAACTATCCATCATTGCATTACAGTGCCTTTGAGGACTTTTGTCACATCATTTATATCAAGTCGTGATTATACCGAATGATCCTCATTCATAATCATACTAAGTTCATCTATGCACGTAAGCCAAATATAACATAATATAACATGAGGATGATGACAATGACATAATAATTCAATAAAACAAGTTCAAGAATTATTTAATCCATGAATTATTAACGTCCAAATTATCAACATGATCTTTGTTTTCAGAGTAAAATTCAAGAATGATCGGAAGAATATTTCCATGAAAAGATCTTTGGATGAAACGCAAATATCAAGGATATTCTACTAATTTCATGGAGTATAAAGTCAAAGTTTTAACCAACCTGGGTATAATAAAGAATGGAATAACAAAAGAAATCACCATAAATGCGGTACTTGCGTAGACGAAGTTATTCAAATGAATAATAATAATAACGGAACCAAATCGGTGAAATTCACAAGCGACAGATGTTCCAATGAATAATAAAGATGGAACCGGATCCGGTGTAAAACACACGAATAGGATATTCAACGAGAATGATAAAGATTTTAACCAGTCCTGTAAAACACATGATGAGGATGTTCCAATGGAATAATAAAAAGCGGAACCAGTCCCGTAAAACACATGATGGGATGTTCCAATGAATAATAGAAGAATGTCACCAAGTATAGGGTAAACCCACAGATATCAAAGTTATTCCAATGTAATAATAAGCAATGGAATAACATAAGGATTTCACCAAGTATAGGGTATGCACAGATGTCAAAGGTTATGTATAGGGTATGCCACTTTTACGAAGTTATTCCAATGTAATAATAATGAATGGAATAACGTAAGTTCTCTTCAAGAAGAAAATAATAACACCCACTACCGTAAAAGAACCTAATATAGAAGTAGTGAAGTAGCGAATACTCTTCTTCTTTCTATAACTTTCTCTCATAAACTTCTCTATAATTTCTCTCTGTAGAGTTTCAATGAATTAAAGAAAATAATGAAGGAATGAGCTTATTTATAGAAAAATGGAATGCATAAGAACTAATCCATGAGACGGTCCAGTTTGATTTACTTTAATCGACGGTCCATATTTAAAGAAAAATCTTTTAAATAAAATATAATATATTCTATTTATATAAAAACATTTTACTATGCAAACACTATGCAATACTATGCAAAAACACTATGCAAAATACTATGCAACACTATCGTAATAAAATATAATATATTCTATTTATAGAATAACTTTAATAAAGTATTCTATTTTATATAAAAAAGATGTTTACATTTTATTACGTTAATAATACGAATAAAACAAAGCGTCATTATCG
Source organism: Panax quinquefolius (assembly GCA_020205615.1). Lineage (NCBI taxonomy): Eukaryota > Viridiplantae > Streptophyta > Magnoliopsida > Apiales > Araliaceae > Panax > Panax quinquefolius. Next base: position 18,898,074 of record CM035171.1, read on the forward strand.
CTATAATAATTCATATTATTAATTGACAATAATGGAATCAAACCGAGTGACTTCTCACATAGGCATCAATAATCAATACTGTGTGTCTTACTGCTGCAACCACCACGTATTCTTTGTACTTTTACTACCAGTAGTTCAACAATTATCAACAGGTAAAACTTCCGCCGTTATTTTAATAAAATATATTTTGTCGTTTTCTCAATCCGACAATAATTACATTAATGGGTCCACCAATGATTGAGTAGTTATACTAATATTCCTGCTAAACCGAATATTCCCCACCAATCGAATATAATATAACCACTTGCGTACTTTGCAAAATTTATAAATACTACCCACAACTATAATATTATCTCAAATTCACACCATAATATTAAAAAAAATTATTTCGACCAAATTTAAATCTTTATTAATAAAATCAGGGTCTCACGATGAATATTCCCCAAATCAATACAAATATTCCACGACCAAACGAATATTCCCCGACAATAATGAATATTTTATAACAACTTGCTTATTCAAATATTTACGTATTTTACCCATAACTATTCACATTAATCAAATCAACCTTTACTATTTCAAAATAATAAATAGAGGAAAATAAATTTCATTTATTAATAATTTGGGGTCTTACAACCTCCCTCCTTATGAAATTTCGTCCTCCGAAATTGACGTGACGTACTGGTGTTTTGAAAAGATGAGAATACCTCGCTTTCATTTCGCTTTCCAACTCCCGTGTCATTTTCTCAATAGCATGGTTTCTCCACAAAACTTTAACTTGTGGTATAACCTTGGTACATAGGACATGTTCTTTTCTATCCAAGATCTCTTGGCAGTACCTCCTCCTCGTGATCGTTAAGTCTTTGGCTATCTCGTCCGGTTCTAACTCAATGACGTGGTTCGGTCGTCCACATATTTACGTAACATCGATCGTGAAAAGCGTTATGAACACGCGTCATACTTGTTTGCAAAACGAGTCTATAGGCCACGCAGTTCCTATTCGATCGAGAATTTCAAATGGATTAATAAATCGAAGGTTTGAGCTTTCCTCACCTCACCTATTCTCGCTTTTGAAATAATAACTTCTTACCTCTTTCTTCAAATTCATCATTTCCGGTTGTGTAGCTTGAGCGACTTTAACTTTATCTATTAAAGTCGATTATACTCGTATATCATCATGTTGGTATACCTAGAGTTTTCATCTCTATCTCTATTATTTGTAAATTATATGAAATTAGTCTTTGACAATATCGTATTTCGTGCTTGTATAATGATCTTCTACTCAACACGTCAACTACCACGTTCGCTTTTCCGGGATGGCATGGTCGGAACATGTCTTTGAAATGAGTCTCCTCTTGAGTTCTTGAAGCTCTTCCCACATTCCTTGCTCCATTCAATTTTGTATCTTTCTGAGTCAATTGCGTTAATGGAATAGCGATTCGAGAATATCCTTCAACGAATCTCCGATAATAACCAATTAAGCCTGAAAGCTACGTATTTCGATTACCGACTTAGGTTGTTCTCAATCGTGACTCATATCCCAACCTTGGATAGCAGTTTACAATGACACCTATCGCTTTTACTATCGCATTTAATATGGTGTCCCTACGGAGAAGTCCTTGATGCATTGCATTCCACAAAGGAAGTCACCAGATAAAGGCTCAAGTACCAAATTTTATAGTTGAATTTTTAACTTCGAAGTTCAATAGAGCCATTCGATGTGAGATTTTAGAAATGAGTTTTGTACCGGTTCAAAGTCGATACAAAATTTAATATCATTCTTTGGGAGTAAACCAAGAAATTCTTCAGAAATACGTCGGGAAAATCAATAACAACAGAATATTATTCAAATCGACGTGTCTTTATTCAAATCCATAACATGGACTAAGAACTTGACATCCGTAATAAACGAATGACTTCAAGGCTTGATATGAAAATGTTTGACTACAATGGTTTGATTGCTTGAATTGAATAACGAGTTGCTTAGAATATGAAAACTAACAACCTTACGAAAAAGTAATCAATTTGGCATGATGAGTAGTTAACCTTAAAATCACATCAAAAGCAAATATCTCTATAAAAATAAGGTTAACGGTAATGTGATAGTGCTAACCTGAATCAAGCAAGATTTCTAAACAACGGATGTAATGAAAGTTTCTCCTAACGGATTCTCCATAAATAGGTCAAAGTCTAATTTCTCCGTAGTCAAGTTCAAACGTTGAGCGCAAGCAAGAGAGATAAAAGAATGGGTAGAACCAGATTCACAGTAAGGTATAAACTTGCAAGAATTTATAATTAATTAACCTGCTAACTTCGTTCGGGTTCCTCGTATTTTGACCCTGGTCACGACAAACGCTCTTCTAGGAATCGTTGACTTTAACTTTTCCGGGACATCCTTTTGAGTCACCATTCCCACTGGTCGGGTTTCGATACTGCATAACTCTCGAGATATGTCCTTCTTTTCCACAATTATAGCATACCTTAAATCTGTTGTAAGCGGTTTGGGTGATATGTCCCTCTTCCCGATTTGTAACATACTGACCGTGGTCTTTTTCTCCTCCTTGGAACCGATTGCTCTTCAAGCGCCGACGTCTTCATATGGTCGTTGTTGAATCTCCTCTTTTTAAAATCTCCTCCCACTCGCTTCTTCTATTTTCATACCACGATTACCACCGAGTGGTTACCGCCTTTGTCCGTATTCTTCTTTCTCCACCGGGTTATCGTTATTCGATGATCGCTATCTTCTTGATGATCCTCGGTTATGGTCCCTCGGTTGAACGTACTCGTTATCTCGCCTAAAACAATCGAGCCCCGCTGACAACATCCGAATAGAGAAAAATTTATGAGAAATGAGATAATCGACGTATCTGGGTTTCAAACCTCTCGAAACATCCGCCTCATCGCTCCTCATTCTCCACCAAATGAGGTGCAAACCTAGATAACTCATGAACTTACGCCTCGTCTTAGGGACACCGCCATGTTATTCTCGCTCCAGCCTAATAAACTCCACTTCCTTCATATATGATGAATACTTTTAGGGAAGTACTTGTCATTGAACTCATTTCAAATGTCTCCCATGACATCTTTGGTCAAATGGATGGAGTACGCTTCACGATTCCCACCAAGAATCTGCCTCACACGAACATAAAAGTAGCGAATGGAACCTTACATTCCTCCGTGCATCCCAAGACATCGAATATCTTGTAATCTTGACCCACGCCTCTCGCTTTAATCGGATCCGGCTTTCCCACTGCAGTGGTCCCAACTCTTTGAACTACTTGGGTTGTGACCACCCGTGAATTGCTATCATTTCTCCTCAGTATTTTGAACACGAGTCTCCTCGTGCGATTTTGCATGAATCGCAAAAGATTCTAAACATCCCCTCGTTCATCATCTCGCCAAGGTGTTGTTCATGGGAGGTACATTGCCACTGTTGCACGTTCTCCTCGTTGGTAAGTATATGCATCTCCACTGGTCTCATTTACTCCACTCATAATATTCTCAAATGACATTCTCAAATCCGCCATAAAACAAGGGTTAATTAAGAAAATCAATATATCACATAATATCCCTATATACTAACTAACTAACAAATAAGCTTAGGTAGGACACACTAACGAAGGATTTACTCGCCTCCCTCCTAGTTCTATTCCCCATCTCCGCCAGATCATATCCCTAAGCTCGATACCAACCGTGATGCCCCCAAAATAGGTCCATTCCATCCAACCCATTCTCGAAGTCGCCAAATACATGGTACAAAAATAACTACAACTTTATTATTACAACATATAAACTGTGAGTTTAAATATAGATATTGCCATCTAGACAATATTCACACGCAAATAAATCCCCATCATAATTATTGATACATTATTTTACAAAATGGTGAGGACTACTAAACAACTCTCTAGAACCTTCATTATATATCCCGACTAAGACTTTCGCTACATTCTCGCCTCCCGAGAAGAAAAATAGAACAAAAAAAAAAAGGGTGAGCTCAACTAGCCCAAGAAAGAATATTATAACTAAGATAATATACAACAAATTATCGTTAGTCTTCAACAGGAAAAATCTAATAGAATACAATAGATAACCGGTTTTAAATCAACAATCTGCAATGAAACAACAATTCATTGGAAGAGTTAAGTAGAGAATGCAAACTACTATCTTCTATATATGAATTTAAAAGTTCATCGTCGATATTTTATCCTCAACAACATCAATCAATATATATCCGGAATCAAATATTCATTTTTGCACTACAAAGCAAAGATATTCATCACTTGGTCATGTTCGCCTAAACACTGCTTTATCTTTCTTGCACTACTGCCAAAGATATTAATCAAGAAGTCATGTTCATCTCAACACTGCTCATCTTTGCACTACGGAATAAAGATATTCATCAAGAAATCATTCATCTTTGCACCTACGCCAAAGATATTCAAAGAATATCATCATTTAGACCGAGGATGATGAAAAATATTTTAAAGAAACGAATCCAAAGGAAACAAAAGAACAAATATTAAGGATTCAGTATTTTAAACAATCCAAGTTCAAAAATACTTCATAAGTAATCGTAGTGGAGTAAAATTCAAGAATGATCAAAACATGGATACAATCAAAGCTAGTATCCATAGTAGATATTTTGGACAAAAAGAAGAAATTTCATTTTTCTATGAATAGTGGTCAGATATCGTGAATAGTGCAGTATCACGTGAATAGTATCTCACACCAAAAGATAGAAATTTCACAAAAAAACATCTTCACGCTTAATGAATAGTACTAAATGAATAGTAACTCGTGAATAAGAACTCATGCTAATGAATAGTAACCCCGACATGAAAAAGTTTCAAATTTGATAAAAATTTCCAACCAATATTTCGCATAATGATATTGAAGAAATAATATCATTTTCGAATAAAATAACATCCCTTACCTCAAAAAATCAAGACTTCTAAATTTGAAACACCTGATATAAAGCTATGACTAACTTGCAGACCAGTATAGCAATACTCAAAGTATACTCAAAATACTCGCAAGAATACGCTTTCGATAATATAGAGAGAAAACTTCATTTTACGGTGTGATTTTCAATTCTAACCCAAGACCCTATTTATAGGAAAATGCTTGAAACACCAAAAAAGTAGAAAATTTAATAAATTAATATTATAATTTTTCCACAACTTTATACGCACACTAACAATCTGAATTCAGCCTCCTAATCACATGTTAAATGAGTTTCAAAAATGAAAAAAACGTTTTTGTAATTAAAAATATTTTAAACTTCCAAAAATCAATTATTTTAGAACTTTGGAACTTCAATAATTCATAATAAATAGACCTTTTATCAGAAAATTCGAATCTCGCGATTTTTTATAGGAAATTCAATTCTCTACAACTTTACAGAAGAAAGTTTTTCCAAATTCCAAACAGAAATTGACCGAAATCCATAAACCAAGCGATTTTACGTACTATAATCAAATTTCAACCAAGAAATGGGGTCCAATCACACACAAAAACATGTGTTAATCATTTAATGCCACAAAATACTCTTCCTCCACATATACTCATATATCCCACATTCATCGTAAAATATCATCATTAAAATATAATAATATATTTAAATGAATTATTTTATTAAAAAAGATAAAATTTCAATTTTCAACAATTGTCACTTTAAAAATTTTCCATCTATATCCACATAAAATCAATATTTTCCTCATCATATAAATCAATAATTAATTATTCATAAATAATATTACAGAATCACAAAGATCTTGCAACCAGTGCCGCTCCCAGAGGAAAAGGGGCTTTTCAATAAGGATCTCTCTTACTCTGCCAAGCAATGATTTAAGTGACCAAACCTCTCCTTAGATGTAACTTTCTAGATATTTCCAATAATGTTATCCAATAATATTATTCGGATAATATGAATTATTGCTTCGATAATGGAAAAATATTATGTAATGACAATTTATCAAAACAACAAGAATATAAAATATCAATGCAAAATTATTGAATCAATAAAATAAAATACTCGAATAAGAATTATCGTAACAATTATTGAGTAGTGTCTTCTTACGTAAGAATCAATAATTGGTGCAAAACCGTAGTTTACTTGCTCAACAACGCCAGACAAGTGTGTTTTAACCACCGGGTATTCCAACAATATTAATTTGAATAACTACGCCAAGTTATTTATAAACAACTTATATTTGTCGCTTTTTTTCATCCAATCGCTTTTCGTTATGGGGCCCACACATGGTCATACTGCGCCGCATTTAATATTCCCCGTCAAGATTTAATATTCCACGACCAAACGAATATTCTCCACAATAATGAATATTTTATAACCACTTGCTTATTTGAAATATTTGCGTATTTTACCCATAACTATCCACATTAATCAAATCAACCCTTACTATTTCAAAATAATAAATAGAGGAAAATAAATTTCATTTATTAATAATTTGGGGTCTTACAATATTCTTTACTTAGTTAGTTGTCTTTCACCCTTTTGCTTCACAATTCCTTTCGGATAATAAGAATGTAATACTGGTCGAAGCCGGTAATAAATCTATGTAATCAGTGGTCTCTAGTCATGGAGTTCTTCCTAAACAAGATAGATAGTGTATTGTATACACCTTTTAGTAGTTATATTTGGTGAATCATATAGGGTGAGGCGAACCCAACGTTGGAAGGGTGTTTTGCCACTATCATACAAGATGTCTAATGACATACAACCTCGTGTCATCATAAGACAAGGTTGTGCACATCCACTTGCTGAGTATATCTACGAGCACTACCTATATAATCTTGGTGTTTGTTTGAGCTATAATTCTCAATTAGAGATAGTGGAGATAATGATATGTCAAGAGAAGACTCACCATTGGAAAGAATATGATTGTAATCTTTTCGTTTTTCTTTGGGGTCCATTGGGTCAACCAAGATAATTCGCGGCCATATGATATCTATTATAACCTGTACGCATGGCCTCCCACGTATCGAAGGTTTCCTCGAGCACTTCCTAAATATTTTAATTTCTAAAACAAGCTGACTATACCTTTATGTAAGATGTCATGGTGACGTCTTTACCCAAGTTGGTGTCAAGAGTCATGATTGATATATATATTTGTATCAAAACTCACAACATATGAGTTGTTGTATTTTGCACGACAATTGTTGTAATAAAGTTGTAGTTGTTTTCTGTAACATGTATTTGGCGACTCAGAATGGGTTGGATGGAATGGACCTATTTTGGGGTTGTCACACTAGATCTATTCATTTTACATTAAAATGTGTACGGGTCGGGTTGACCCGACTGAGGAAGAAAATGAGCCACATCATCATTTAAATATCATTTCTTTTTTTTTTTATTTTACTTTTGAACCGCCACGTGTGTAATTATTTGACGTCCGTCCAAGAAATTGGACGGAATGGGTTGATTGAACATTTTTAAAAAGTATAGTGGGCTAATTGAATATTTTAAAAACACAGTGGCTAATTACTTAAAATACTATAACCACAATGGTGTAAAAATACTTTTTGCCATTTATTATGTATAAAATTAGTTTTTTTCTTGAAGAAAATTATTCCACAACGGTATTGCTCAGAAGCATGCAAGAAATAGTAAGCACCAATTTTTCCCTTTAAGAAACAGTATTAATAAAGAAATGTATATTTTTTTTACTAAAGTAGTAGTAATATTTTCGGAAGTGGTTATAATAAAGTTTATTTTGGGATAAGTTGGTCAATTGACCAATAGAATACTGACACGCAGACGAAGTTGTATGTGTGTCAGTATTCTATTGACCAATTAACCAACTTATGAAAAAAATAACTTGATGCTAACCGGATCTAATATTTTCATAAGTCCCCTGGTGGGACCCACTCCTGGAAAAGGTATTTTCAAAAGATTAATAAAGATTTTGATAATGCTAATGACAATATATGTATGTATGTATGTATGTATGTTGTTATTAGAGGGGTTAGTGTGTAAAACATATTTGATGTCAAACTTAACGATACATTGGGTGTACTTAATTGTTAAATCTTGTTTATGGAAATTTTTATTGAGTATGAAGTTGTAGGGATAATTTTGTAAAATTAATAGAAATAAAAATATAAAATATACGTGTTCAAATTATATGTATTTTTTTCATAAGAAAATGGGGGTGACCTGACCATGTCATTTTATGGCATGTGGTAGTAGTAAGCAGCAATAATCTATGGAGTAGTAGCATACTACTAGCCAGGCCCAGGGTCCAGGGAAACAAATTAGAGAAATTCAACGACATTTAGCTATTTAAGGATCAACAAGGCCGATCGCGCGTCTACACCACGATCAATCAGACGGCGCGTTAGTACCTTCTTCGAACTGTTTTTACTAGCCTATCATCCAGTTCACAACATATTTCACAAAATCTGTCCCTCCCCTTTATCGCCGTGTTTTACCCACTCTCTCCATTCAATCACCACCACGCACTTTCTCTCTCTTAACCATGAACCACCACCCTCATCCACCGCCGCCCCCCATTGACCTGAAAACCACCACCCAAATCCTGAAACAAACCACCACAATCTTCACATCTCACTTCCACACGCTCCTCTTTCTCTCTTTCCTGATCCTCACCTTCCGCTCCAACGTCGAAAATGGGTCCAACTTTCTGACCTCTTTCATCGACCGTGACCCCTCTCTAAAATCCCTCCTCTCTCGCATCGACATTTCCGGCCGATCTCACCCCCTCTCCCAGCAGCAGCAGCATCCCCTCCTTGGCCGCCACCACCGCCGCCGCCGCCCCTTCCTCCAGCTCACCCGCGTCGGCACCCTCGATGACGACTTCTTCTCTGGCGACGATCTCTCCGATCGATCCCTCTTCGGCTCCCTCCCCAAACCACAGCCCAATGGCACATTTATTATACTCGATAAGTTTAAACCCAGCTTAGGGTTTTCTAATCACATCGTCGATAACGGAATCAGGGTTCCCGAAATCATCCGTTCTGGGTTTTCTCTCAAAGCCCCTAACGAAGAACCGGAATCTGGGAGTGATTTTACAACTATCGAGGATGATTCAGATGAGAGGGTAGAGGGAAACGACAAAGAGACGGGAAAAGAACACCAAAATTCAGTTCTTGATTTGCAGTATTTGTTTAAGGGTTTGGAGCTGGGAAGGCGTGATGCAACTGCATTGATGTTTCTTGTTGGAATTCTTTCTGCTTCATATGGGTATGTAATTCTAGGATTTCTTGTTACATATTCATGGGTTCTTGGAACTGTTTTTGTTTTGGTGGTAAATGATCTGGTAGAGAGGTATAAGTCACTGACTGCCACTGTTTGGGATGGTTCTAATTTGGGTCTCAAAAGGCTATCTGGATTTATTCTTATGAGGTGGGCTGTCAGGGATGCATTGACCCAGCTTTTGGGCATTTGGTTCTTTGGTGAAATTGATGATCACTACTTATTTTTCAAGATTTTTGTCAGATTGAAATTAATGCCTTTTTCTGTTATGGCATCGTGGGTTAGAGGGTATGAGAAGGAGAGTGCAGGTTTTCTGGTAACGTGGTTTTTGTTAGATACGTTGTTAGCATTTATTTTTGCTGTGGATGCTTGGGTGGCAATTGCAGACTCGAGGAAGAGTGGGAGGGAGGTTGTGAAGGAAGGCTGCCATTTGTTGTCCACAATGTTGAATCCGGCTATAAACATCAAGTGCTTGGAAGGAATGGCTTGTGGGTCATTAACGAGATGGATACTGGCTGGATGTTTTGGGAGATTGTTTGCCTCAGCTTTCCAGTCTGTTATGGAAGTTTATTTTATGGTGGCTTGGTTGATATATTTCTTTGCTGCGAGGTCTAAGGATGCTACTTCTCTTCGAAGGACATTCGGACGGAGAGAATTAGAAGGCTTTCTTGAGGGTATTAGATGATACTTGGTGGAGATCTGGTTGATGATTCACTTTCAAGCCTCATTTGTGACATTGAGTGGTAATCATTTTGGTGCTTTGTGTGTTCAATGTTCAGTGTAAATGTGATTCAGCACTACCCATTGTTTACTGACATCACCACGTTGTGTTGTATGTACTTTAACACAAGGCAATATATAGATTGTGTATATCTCCGCAAGAATGCTTTCTTTGTGTATGATATGTCTTTGCATATTGCTGTCCTTTATCAGTTTTCTTGGTAATATAGTTTGGAGGAAGGAAAGGGATGGATATTGATTGCCCCTCCTATTTTGGTTAGCTGGGATATAAGAGGAAAAGAATGGTAATAAGTCTCCTCTTGATCAGAATAAGAAATACATAGGAGTAAGAAAAATAGGAATAAGGCATTAAATTAATGTAATTGTAAATGAAAATAACACGTGTAGGAGATAGTGAAAGAATACATTTAAAGCTATACAAAAAGTATTTGTTATGCAATATAAGTGCAGAGTATTTATTCACCATCTCTTATTTTTCTCTGCATCTCCCAATTTTTGGAGGAAAGTAGTTTCAAGTGTTTAACCCTATTATCTCTTCCTTTCCTTCCTCTCTTCAAAAATCATCCAAACTCATCATATAGTCCTTAATCCTTTAAAACCCTGAGCCCTCCCATCCAAACAAAGTCTCAGTTTGCATTGTTACCCTTGATTCTGGTTTGAACCTCAGTTCTTCTGTACTGGACATTTTTTGTTTATAGACCTATGAAACAATTATGGTGTAAGAGCTCCCCGGCAAACCCTACCCCCTCCTCCCCCCCCCCAAAAAAAGAAGAAAGGAATCATATGGGTCTTAATACGCATATGATTGATCTTGTGAAGGCAGGAAGAGAAATTTCTTTATTTAATATTAAGCGAGGCAATAAGAAGATGTTAAAAAGACTGAAAAAAACATAGCTATAAGCCTATAACAGGCCTAGTGGGGGTCTAGCTTACACTCTATATAGGATTTCCATTGATCCTCTAGGCTGTACTATGAGTTTGGGTGGCATTAATTCAGTATCTTTATCCAGGCTATTTCTTATAGAAGATGAGATTCCTATGCAAGTGGTATGCAAATCATTAGCCTACTTTAATTTTGACTTTCCCCGTCCTAAATATTAATGTTTGCTTTTGAGTTTTGACACACTTGCCCATAATTTTTCTTAATATTTTTTTCCTAGTTAATAAGTTTTTCTCTTTGAAGTTTAATAATAAAGAAAAAAATGATACAAAAAAATAACCTCTAGGTCTTTGGTTCGAATCCCCATATCTAGGCCAAAATTACCTATAAAAATAAATCTAACAGTGTCCATTGATATAATATTTGAAAAACAAAAGTCAACTGAAAACAAAGCAAGTAGGGCTCTCATTTCAACTTTCAAGATGGAGAGAGTATAATATTTGTTATCATGGGGGGTTACTTTCCCCTCTCTTTCATTGATAGTTCTCTGAGTTTATATTTATATGAATTTCTCAATGTTGTGAAGTGCCAAAGTTGGTGGAATTATCCTGCCAAAAGTACTTGGTAGTAGGTACTGCAGTTTTGATACTGCCAATGTGAGAGAATCCATTTCTCTACTCTCTCACTTCTACAGGTGCTACTTGAACTTCTCTTACCTGCTCAAATTCATTATTTTTCATCTCTGTGGAGCTTGACATAGCAATAATGGAGACAACAAATTAGATGGCAATCTCATGCGTCCTTTTGTTACAATTGTCCTTCCTTTAGGTTAATATATAAATGGTAAGACATTACGTGCTTTACTTATGTGTCTTTTGATGTATATGAAGTAAAATTAGCCATTCTTCCTTTCTATCTTACTCTTGCATGAAAAATTCTGTCATGTCCTATAATTACTAATCCTAGAGAAGTATTTTGTCTTATACAAACCTTCACCATTATCTCTTCCCTATTTCTTGATAAAAACCGAATAAATTGAGAAATAAAGATTGAGATGATATTTCTGGGGAAAACGAGTAAGAAATCTACTTATAGAACTTAAAGACGTTTGGGGTGTTATTAGAAGAGTATCACAACACAACTTTTAAGACATGTTTTTGGTATTTACACATTTTTTTTTAATTTATAGAAAAGGATAATAAAGTAAAATTCTGAGGATACGCACCTGATTATCCAAAATATCTGCATTGAGTTTTCTACTATTCTTTTCAGGAGAAGGTAGCCTTGAATTGATTTTCTGGATTTGCTTTGTTTACCATTTTAGATGAACTGATAGATGTTTATATGTACACACTATTCAAAGGTGCTTTGAAAATAAAATGTTGCAGAGAAGACATGTTAGATCTGTTTGCCAGTCTGGTTAACCTCGTGTGCATTGCACATCATTTTGCTTCCTCAATCGTAAAATACTCACTTCTCGTACTATCAGCACTACTAGTCAATGACTACCACTTGCCTTGAAACTAGAAGTACCTTGCCGGGCTGTTTATGATTTTTTTTACACTATTGAAACTTGCTTGCATTAGAAACTGCTATGCACGAAGAACTTAATATGTTTATTATTTTTAACTTTTTAATTATCTTAGGGATTCCACATCACTGTGATTGGCATTTGTGACAACAATTGATTTGGATACGTCTTCTGTCTTTTCCCTTTCTCACCTAACTTCAGCTTCAAGTTTTATGGTTTCACTTCAATTGTTTATATATGCAAGATGTGTTTCTTTTTGCATCTATTCTTCGTTGTTTGTTCATCCCTCTAAATGTGATTATTTGTATGTGCACGATATTCTTCTTCCTACATTTTCTTTTCCTCTCATCACATGATTAATATATGTTATCAGGTGATTATGTCAAAATCAGGACCTATTTTTATTTTTTCTATCCTTGTTGACTTGTAATGCTTACCTTTTCTTCAATCTTAGCTGAAGTATTTTTTTTATTTCTTGTATGGCATTATGAGATGCCTAAGATGTTTCCTTCTACTCCCACTTTCTGCCCCAAGTAAAGAGTAGCAAGCAACGAAACCATGTAATAACTCTACTCACATGGCCGAATTCCAACGTAGCACATGATTAAATTCCTAAAAGTCACCTTGAAGATAAGTATTGTCTGAAATAGTGAAATTCTTCTTCTGCATTTGCAGTGCTTGTTTAGATATTATAGTTCATTTTGTTGGGAAAAGTCATGCATCCCACATAGGAAAATAAGTAGGAGGATCAATATACATGAATGGACTTGAGACCAATTGGCTTAAGCTTTTGGGTCAGGATTGGGCCAGTGGATCTTCATGCATTGCCAAGGCGTAACAAATGGTATTAAAGCCTATGGTGAAAATTTTGGAATACAAAAAAAAAAGCTCTCAAGATGAAAGGAAAAAGGTGAGCCTATGGTGAAAATTTTGGAATACATAAAAAAAGCTCTCAAGATGCAAGGAAAAAGGTGGCGTTTGAAGAAGATGAGGATGTTGACTCCTCTGTCTATAGTTTGGAATTCGCTAGCTTGAATAGGTTGGGCTCAGCTGAGCTTGTTGTATAGATGGGTCAGACATGAGGTACAGATTGTTGGGATAAGAGCTTGTATGGATGTGTCAGACATGAGGTAGAGATTGTTGATAAGATGCTCAATTCCAAATGCAAGGCTTGGAATTAAGTTGCCAAATATAGCTTTAGTAAATTTCTAAATTTTATTATCTAAAGGCATATGTATCTTTGTAAGTTGCAGTTTTACTGCCAGGGTCCAAGCTTATTTGAGGTTTTGCAGTTATATTATCTTTGAATTCTTTGCAGCAATCTTCATTTTGGTTCCATTACTTCTAGCAAGGCTGCAAGGTCCAATCATGCATGAATGATGCTTGGATCATCTGAAGTGGTTTCCTGGAAATTTGGTAGTGTTGATTGCATTATTTTGGCCTTACGAGTACGCCTTGTATGTTATATGTTTCTGGGGATATAGACTGCATTTTCAGTCTTAAAGTAGTCTACTAATGACCATCTTGTTTGACTTATTGAGTAGAATGATCAATGGGTAATATCTTGTTTCAAATAGCTGGCCTCAAATGATACTTGATCTTCCTCTGCATGTAATTTCAATCTCCCATAGGTCTCATCTTTGGATTTTGAATTGCTGTTGTATGGAATATCCCCACACCCTACCTTGTTCCCGGTCAGCGAACCATTTTCGGTTGCTCTATATGCGTGCATGTTATGTTCATAGTTGTCACGGTGTTGCCTAGGCGTCCAGGCGATGGAGTAGCTGGCACGACGAAGGTCGACTTGAGATGGAGGCGACGCCGTGCTGCCAAGGCGCACACCTTAGCAACTCTGACCCAATTTAAATGTTTAACCCATCTACCCATCTGATGACCCATTGACCCATGAGCATAATAGCCATGACCCCATCGATTAAAAAAAACAGAGAAAGAGAGGTAAAACCTTTATCTGCAGACTTCAACCCATCGCAACTCGACTTTATCGCGACCAATTGAATCGCAACATACCCATCACAGTTCGACTTTATCGCGACTTTATTTGGACTCGATCGCGACTCCATCGCAGCTCAAGTGCTCAACCACCATCACAAACCATTGGAACCACCGACGAGTCAACCCAGCCTTTTCTCACACACAAATTTTTCTTGTTCTTCTTTCTTTGCTTTGCTTTGACTTTCTCTCACTTTAAATTGAGTCAACTTGTCCCAGCCTTGACCTCTCTGTTTCATTGCAACATGTGTGTATCAGTTTCTCTCCTTCTCATCTTTTCTTTTTTTAAGAAGGTTTGAACAAATAAATAAAGGAACTTTATGTTTCTCTTATGGAACAAATAAATGAACCTCTTTGTTTCACTGCATGTATGTCAAGTGCCAACTACCAACTACCAACTTTACATATATTTATTATTTACAGAGGCAATGTCATGTTTAAAACCAAAACAATCATCTTTAATATGGGAAATTTAAGTTAATATAGGCAGTGTGTGTCATTTGCTAACTTTACATATATTTATTATTTATAGAGGTAGTGTCATGTTTAATATAGGCAGTGTGTGTCAACTGCCAACTTTAGTTACACTTTATTATTTGACAAGTTGATGTATTTATTGCAATGAATGTGTATTGAACATTAAAACATAATTTTTTTTAAACTAGTAATATACTAATACATTCACAAGTAAAAATAAAAATATGTCAATGACTCAATTGTCTCTTATATTTTTTGTTTGATTGTATTTTGTGGAAATTAGAAAACAAAATGGCGAAAAGTTCGGGAGCCAATAGTTATGATATAACCAAGGACCCGAAAAGAAAGGCTAAATCAAACGATCCAGGTTGGAAATGTGTATTGGTCGGATATAAGTAATAAGGATATAATGCAATGTATCCTTCGTGGGAAGCAATGTCATTTGGGAATCAAAAGGTTGAATCAACATCTAGCAAGAAATTTTGGAGATGTAGCGAAGTGCTCTAAAACAACAACAAAAATTATGAGGGAGATGCAAGCGGCTTTGAATAGAAGAAAGAAGAACAAACCAGTTGAGCTAGATGATGATGATGATGATGTAGTAGAACTGTAAGAAGAACAATAATATGCTCCTCTGGCTTCCAATGCTTCTTCTAACACTATCCCAAGTTCTAGGACCGCTTCCAAAAGGAAGAAAGTTATTTTTCAATTCCAAAAACCACAACCAAAAGCTCCAACAAATACGGGTGAAGCACTTCTAAGGAAGACTCTCGAAGAAGTTGTAAAGAAAAGGCATAACAAGCGTTTGAGCCAAACGACTATTAAAGATCGTTTGTGGACACCGGAGGAAAATAAGAGAATCCATATGCACATTACTAACTTTTTCTATGAGTGGCATATCATTCAATGATGCAAATGCAAGGAGCTTTGAGGTGATGATTGAGTCCATATGGTAATAAATATGGGCCGTGTTTAAAGTCTCTAACGTATCATGAGTTGATGGTTCTTTTACTTGAGAAGGCAAAGAAGAAAACCGATGAGTTAAAATCGAAACATGAAGTTTCTTGGAAGCAATATGGTTGAACACTCGTATCGGATGGTTGAACAG
Organism: Panax quinquefolius; assembly: GCA_020205615.1. Lineage (NCBI taxonomy): Eukaryota > Viridiplantae > Streptophyta > Magnoliopsida > Apiales > Araliaceae > Panax > Panax quinquefolius. Next base: position 18,914,059 of record CM035171.1, read on the forward strand.
ATAAGAGGGGAAGACACTTGTTGAATTTCCTTGTTAATTGTTTGGAGGGGACTTACTTCATAGGTTATATTGATGCCTCCAGTCAATCGCAGGATGCCACAATGTTGGCAAATCTACTTGATAGTAAGATTGAGGAAATTGGCCCCGAATATGTTGTTCAGGTGGTCACGAACAATGCCTCTAATTACAAGGTAGCGGGGCATATATTAATGGAGATGAGGCCTTTACTGTTTTTGACACTTTATGCCGCTCACTGTCTAGATCTTATGTTAGAGGACATAGGCAAGTTGAAGCAATTCTAGCCCACAATCACAAATGCAAGAAGAATTGCAACATTCACTTACATGCATGGTTGTCTTCTTGATGCGATGAGGGAAAAAACAAATGGGATGGGAGGGATCTTGTGAGGCCCGCAGTTACTAGATTTGCTACAGCTTTACTCACATTGCATAGTTTGTACAAGGATAGAGATGCATTGAGGCATTTGTTCATAAGCGAAGGATTGGACAAAATCTAAGTTGTCGACTACCGAAGCGGGGAAGAAAGTATGTGATACTATTATTTCAACAACATTTTGACATCATGTTGAGGATTGCATTAGGGCATCACAACTACTTCTTATAGTCTTGAGGATTGTTGATGGTGATGAGAAACCTGCTATGCCAGAAGTTCTTGCTTCGATGGAATGTATGAAGAAAAAAATCAAAGATGCATTTGATAACAAATAAATACTATACAAGAAGGTGATTGACATTGTTGAGCGGCGATGGGAAAGCCAAATGGAGCAAAAATTATATGGGGTTGCGTTGTTTCTCAATCCGGGCAAGTATTTTGATATAAAATAGGAACGTCTGGTGTTAGCTGATACTCTACGAGAAGACTTCAATTACATTCTTGCAAAGATGGTGTCCGAGCTAGATTTGCTAAACAAGATAAGTAATTTAGCCGATAACTATGATATTTCTCGAGATACTTTTGCAAGAGAAATGACGATTATGCAATGGAAATTAAAGAATCCTCGTAAGTATATTGAAGTATATATAAAGATATAAAAGATAAATTATAATTATATACATTCTACATTTCCTCCTTTTAAAAATATTTATATTTCTTTTAAATGTTTACTAGTTGATTGGTAGAATGCTTTTGGAGGGCGGACTATTGAGCTATCCTCGTTTACAAAAAAGAATTCTAGGACTTTGTTGTTCTTCTTCTGATTGTGAGCGCAATTGGAGTACATTTGAGTTTGTAAGTACTTTCTATTGTTGGTTCAAAAGTAATAAGTCATTCACTACTAATATTAATTATTTTTTATATAATTAAAATTTTATCACTAATAATATTATTTTTTGTTTCATTTATTTTAGATTCATACGAAGAAGAGGAATAGATTGGAACACAAACGATTGAGTGACTTGTTGTATTTCCAATACAATCGAAAGATCGAGGTTCTAAAAGAGGCGTGAACTTGGATTTTTTTTTGATCCATGAGCCATTAATGACTTTGAATGAGATAATGAATGGATCAATAATGAGGCTGATGTTGTTCTTCCAGGGGAGGATCTTACATGGAATGATATGGAATGAACTCCCGGTGCATCCAACACTTTTGAGGGTCGCATTTCTTCAAGGAGGGTTTGTGCTAATACTAGTGATAATCTCATGACGTACTCTCGATGTGGTGGTGGTTCAACTTCAAGGGAATCAAGGTTGATGGATTCCGATTCCGATGATGAAGTTGAAGAAAAGAGAATTCTAAATGATAATGAAGATGTGGAGGATGATTTTGGATAAAGATCACCTACCTACGCCTTTGAATGAGAGTAATTCTCGTGGAGATGGAGATGACATTTTTCTTGATGAGTTTGCTTGAACGATGTTCAAAGACTAGTGTAGAAAATCTAGACATTATTTTGACTTGTTATGTGGTGTTTTATTAGATATTAGAATGTAATATGTGATGGTTGGTTGCAACTTTATTTTCTATGTAATGTTTGTTGAATTCTTCATTTCTTCTACTAGATTTTAATATCAAAGTGTTTTATTTTTGGATTCTTATTACTAATTATTTACATATTGCTTTTAATGTTATTCCATAGTGTTATGTTTTGGATTTTAATGTATAAGAAATTTTATTATCAATATACTTGTTAAGTAAAATAAATAATATATAAATTGCACATTGTAAATGATTTGTCACTATACGGATGCTATGGCGGTCGCCTTGTTGCCTAGGCGTCCTGGCAGTCGGTTATCGCCGTGACAAGTGACAACTATGGTTATGTTGGTTAGAGACAAGAAGGAAGTTATAAGGGTCTTTGAGATGGAAACTTTCTCAATAGCCCTCTCCATTCTCTTCAGACTATGAAAAATAACTAGTTGCTAGCCAGTTACTTCTGGATGACGATGCTATAAAGGTTAAAATAAAATAAAATACAATAGTGTCTAATGTAATTGATGAAAAGAAATCCTTTTACGAACACGTATATATATTTCTTGGGGCACTTATGTTGTTATATGCTATGTTTTTATTTACTATGCCTGAATTAATTTAAATCTTCAATATGCTGGGAATTTTTTTATCTTACATGATTAAATATTGTATGTGCAAGTTCCTGTAGATGATTGATATTTAACCAAACAAGTTGATTCTTGATAAACCAAGTGAACAAAGATTTGCTTCCTTTTGATGGCGAAGTTTGAACCTGTTCATTTCTTTCTTTTGTTTTTTAAAAGTTAATTGCATTATATTATATAGTTTCAAGCAAATAATGTAGATTGTTCTTGTTTTGAAGCACAATGTTAAGGTTGTGAATATACATTTCAATTGGCAGACAGGCTACCATTTTAATTTGAGAGTTAAACTGTAGTCATGAATAGAATTTGGTGAAGAAGTTTGTGGAATGTTCCCTGAAAGACGAAAGGATCCTTTGATTATGTGGAGACGTGGCACATCGAACAACACTGAGAAATACCTCCTCGTCGCAGGGGATGCAGAGTTTTGAGGCAGCAGTGAAATGATATTCTTCTCGAGCTTTATCTAGCAGTGCCTTAAAGAGCGGGTGATCAAGTAGAGTAATTCTGATTACAAATCTCTTGTACTCGTCACCAACATAGACTACCGTGTGACCCTTTGGTACATCTCTGGGAATAAAGTTGTCTTCATGCCTGAAACGCCACAAAGCCCATTGGCAGCAGTTGTCACAGGCAACAGAAGGTGCAACACTAATACCCATCTTTTGCCACTTGTTAAGGAATGCCTTGAGAAACCTCATTTTCATATTCTTCATCTATGTATGTATGTATGTATGTATGTAGATTAATTATTATAGCTTTTGGGAGGAGAGAGAGAAAGATGGAGGTGGCACTGGTGATTCTTTTGAGAGAGAGAGAGAGAGAGAGAGAGAGAGAGAGAAGTGAAATGTTGAGATGGTGGTACAAAAATGGCCAAAGGGTTTATTATATAAGGAAAAGAGCCAGTAGTTAGAACATTAAATATTGATAGATATAGTGTGTAGGTAAGTGTGAGGTTGTGATTAGAATAGAGAGATATTTTAAAAATTTGCTAGATGTCTGCGCGTTGCCATGCTGGTACCTCTTTTTCTCCTTCACGGTGTATTGCGTCTTCATACGAAAATGTACGAACAAGCATTGCATCATTTGGATGGAGTATTATTTTACTATATCCATTGCTAACATTTTAATAAATCTAAGTGCATCGCACTTTGCCCGAGAAGCTTATCCCATGCCTCTTCATATCTTATCTATTTTTATATATCTCGTGGGTCCAAATTCTCTGAAAGCTTCCAAAGATAGATTGGCCAACTAGGTGTAAGATAGATTATATCTAATTATCTAAGATCTCCTATTTTTATCTAATTGCCTTTCTTTTTAGCACGCAACTATCAAGGTCTGGTGTACTGCCCGTACAACGGTGTTCCATTTGTAATTGACCCTTGTCATCTCCCATGAACTTCAATTCTCTATGGGTGGAATTAGAATATTTATTACCCCTTTGGTCAAATCATTATGTTTAAGCCTTGTAGCTGATAGTAGGATTGGAACCAAAAACTCTAATTAAATTTGAAACGCAGAATGATGATTTCTTATGAGACTTTAAAGGTGTTTTCACTTTTGGATTGCACTATGTGCTTTTGTACATGATGGCCATTAGGTTTAAATAAATATACTTGTTAAGATTGTTTAGTGTCTAGGAGCAATAATTTTGTATGTTACTTATTCATAACTTCTTCCTTCTTCATGTGCTCTTGTAATTAACCGTATGTCAAGGTAATAAAACATTTAGGCAGGAATAGGCCTTTTCTATATCACTCACTCACTCCGTTCCAAAACTAGAGACGCGTTTCTAAATTTAGACTATAATCCTAACACGCCATTACTTATATATACTATCATGCCACCACTATTGCATTTCTTGCAATTGGAAAATATAATTTTATTTTTTTCAGTTTAAAAAATGTGTATCTAAACTTGGAACACAGAGGAGTAAAACAGTCGCATTCAATTTCTGTGATAGTTTGACTAGACGCATATTTGACAACTATTAGGCTGTACAATTGTGGAAGCTACGTGGTCATTTCTTTGCCTTGTTGATATATGGATTGGTGACTTCACATGTTAGCGTGATAAATGTTTGCAGAGAAATATCGATGATTGATAGCCAGCCAGCCAGCACATAACACTGAAAGGGTTCATCCCCCTGTGAGTTGCTATCAGTAATTGGTAGGTTGAAAGCTAATGGATCGATCCTGGGAACCATCATCAAAAATGCCAACGGCTATGCAATCATGATCTGCTCTCTATGTTCTGTCCATGGTAAAGTTTGAATTTAATTGGGTCAAGTCCAAAAAAGATTCATTCCAATTTTCAAAGTCATTTATATTTATTCCGTGCCTAATGCTTCATGATAAATGGATGAATTCTGAACGAGGAAAGTACAGGCATTTTGAATTGAAGTGAATTGTAATGGCATGGGATGGCATGGCATGCATAGAGTCTACATCCGGTTAGCATGAAGTTATTTTTTTGGTAAGTTGGTTAATTGACCAATAGAATATTGACGCACATACAACCTCGCCCGCGTGTCAGTATTCTATTGGTCAATTGATCAACTTACTCCAAAATAAACTTCATACTAACCACTTCTACATTATTATGGTAGGGTATTTTGACAAAAAAGGTGATGCGTCATTGAAATGGGAAGACTTTTGATGAGAATTAAGATGTACTACTACTAGTCTACTACTCCCCTTGGGCCTTACTATGTGAATTAGGGTTTGAAGTTTGTGGTACGGAATGTAAAGTTGAGCACACGAGGGTTTGGGCCACGAAATAGAGGAAACAAGCGTGCATGTTGGGAACACCTATCAGGACACTACTTTGCACCTCTACCTACCGACAGATGCATAAATAAAACACATACTACAATTTCACAATCCCTATCTATTAGGATGATTTGATTGGATTAGAGCACAGGGGGCTGCACGTGGAGATATCTGTTCTGTATTAGCTGGCCCCTGACACAATTTAATATGGCAGGTCCCAACCTACTGGTAACTAATAACTCCCTCCCATGCTTCCTCCTGGGTGGCATGGCATCCCCTAAAATTGATGCTACCTTTTTTCTTTCCTACCCGTACTTTTCATTTCAATTACTACAATTTAACACTAGTAGTAATTTTTATTTATTTAACCATTGGTGGTGGTGGGTGGGTAATTATCTACTTACTAGAATTGATCGCCACACTTGTTAATATTTACACCACCCCGTATCCATATATTAAAGTTTCCCCGTCTCCTTTTTTGGACATGGGATTGATCAATGTTGATGTCGTATTGTAGGTGCTGCTGTGTCCAATTGTTTTCATCTTAAGAAAAGGCTACTTGTAAAGCTAGCTGCTACAAAAAGATCTAGCAGTTTCAATCCTAAAATGCTCGTTTATGGGGGTGGGCCCAATATAGGCGTGAGCATAAAGGTGGTCGCGTACTAGTAAGAATACAAACTCTAGTATTTTCTTTTTCTTGATAAGAATTTCTTTTTAATAAGAAGATGCATTTTGGCTGCCTTTTTCCACATCCTTTAATTAATAATCTTTTAAAAATATTATTTTAAGGTTTATATTTTGCATGTTTCCATCTTCTATAATGGACGTTTGAGTCATCAAACTCAAGGCCTGGTGATTGTAATTTCATCTGGACGAAAAGACGATATTTTTTGGTTAATTAACAAGGCAATAATATGATAAAGCAATTAAGCTACTCAAACAGGAAACCCATAATACTTTGCTATTGATTTGACGAGTATTATATACAAGTCCACCGTCAAAGAGGCAGTAAATGCAAAACAATTCTATTCGCTTAAAACAGAAGAGGAAACTTGAAAAGCATGCATGGGATAAAAGGTAAGAACTCACTACTAATGCAACACTTCATAATTGGGGATCCCGTCGGCCATATAAACATGACAATGGTTCGAACTTGGTGAAGTGAAGTCCATTATGTACATGCATGCTATGACCAGTTCGAAGTATTTGAGAATATAGTCATAGTTGAAAGATATTCTACAACAAAGATCGACATATTTATTTACGTAGACCTCCTCCATATACCATATTATTCAACTGCAGCTGATATTAAGGGGCCTTATATCTAGCCACTATTCAATTAGTTCTTCCCTTTCTCAACGTAGTGGCTGCCTGTTTTGCCTCTTCTTGTGGAAGGATGGCAGGTGAAGAGACATGTCAAGCATTTGAAAGCTTGGATTTTCCGTACCTTGGGTATGGATAGATGCTTGCCAGTTCACTGACACGTCGCAGCACATACTTAGGCAAGGGACGCCAAGGATGGTTCCGTCGTTTCTCATCCTGCATCAACCATTTTTATGATACTTCAATATTTGCTATCAGATTTTGTGTCCATTTGGTGGAGTAATGAGGTCAGCTAAAAACACTTTCAGTTCAATTTTTTTTTGTTGAGAAATGTGTTTGGTAACACAATATAATTGATTTTAACAGTAGTGACCGTGGGTCCAAGAGCACTTTTAGGAGAAGCTTAAACTTAGTGCTCTGTCAATAAAATTGTTTCATCTCACCACATTGCCCCACCAAACGAGCACACTATATCATCAGGCCAGATCACACTTTTTGGTTTTGTAGAACATACAAGTAGACATCATCAGAGATTATAGTAGAAATGTATTCACTTAGATCATTTATGATCACACTCGCCAGTTAGAAAGATAACTTGGCTAATTCTTTATATTGCCAAGTAATTAATGTTGTGAACCATATTGACTGTGAAAAGAATTAAATCTGGCTTTTCAAATCTTCTTCAAACTTGGATTTTGTATTTAAGTAGCATCTATAAGTTTTTGTTGCTAATTTGTGAACAAAGTGCATTCTTAATCATAAGTCGTCATAAATGACATTGTCTAAGAACTAGTATTCCTAGTAGCAAGCAAGTGCTTTGAATTCATCAATACAATGAAAATTCACATCATGAAATTTGTAATTTACAGTTCGGAAATGAAACCTTTTCACAATCATAGGATTAGAATTTTAAATAAAAGCAATTTCACAATAGTTAACTAAATTCATGTGCCGATTAGCTTTTAAACAAGTTGAAGACCTATATGATCAAATTCGCAAAGGTATCAACGTCAATTACTACAGAAATCAAAGCATATTGCAAGTAAAAAAAAAAAGTAGAAAGAAAAAGAACTGAAACCAACCTCTTTCTTGCGTTGTTCCTCTGAACAGCTAGCTTTTAAAAGATTTCGCCACTTGTCCTATAATATATATGGTCAAAACAGTTCTAATAATGATGGGGAACTATTTGATTAAATAAAGCATGATGCACAACCTTTCAATCTACTAGTGTGATGAGCAAATGATAAGAACAGGAGCCTCACCTTGAGATCTACAGGTGTGCGATGAGCAGAAGATGAGAATAAGAGCCTCTTTATCTGAGTCCATCTTCCAACTCCATAATGAGAAACACCATCAATCAATGTCCTCACCTCTGAAAGAGTCCACAGCTTATGATGTTTCCTATGACCACCATCATCTTCAGAGATTACTGTTGTGGCGGAGTCACGTTTTGACCGATCTGGAGATATCTCCATGTCAGTGTCTTGGACCTGAGCACAGAACATAAATTATCAAAATTGGTTAGAAATCATTCTGACGCCATTGTAAACATGTCTAAATGAGAATGTTTTATAAACTTAAGTATCATGTGCTACAAGGAGATGAGAAGAATTAAAAAAAGAAGGTTGAACAAGACTAATATATTTTTTCTAACTTAAAGTTAACTGCATGGTATTTTAATTTAGCCAAAAAAAAAAACTGCATGGTATTTTATACCTGTATGAACCAGTTTAAATGCAGAAGGGAATGAACAGTGCATTCTTTGAGATTTCAGATTTTAATCAAGAGATATACACTAGGTCCTAACTAAAAGACAAGAAGCAGCAGGAATTCAGCATAGATATTGAAAACAAAAAGTAAAAGAGACTGAATTTTGAACTATGCTCAACTCATAATCGATCCGTCAGATGCTAGTAAACCAGTTACTCTTTCTTCATCAAATCATATATTAGTTTTTCCTATCCAGTTATGTGAAACTTCATTGCTAACATAAAAAAAAGAACGTACATATAATGACTTAACTATGCTTTCAAGTACATGTACACGAGTATGTAGAGAGAGGGAGAAAAGGTTTAACTACAAGAATAAATTTCCAATCACTGGAAAATTAGAAGATGATATGTGGGTGAAGTTTTTCCTTACCACAATGAACTTGTTTTTCTTTTTCCATTCTTTCTGTCTTTGAGAACCAAACGGTACTTGAATAGCTTTAGTAAAAGATTCATCCGAAGACAAAATTGGTTTCCTAGATCTCATATGACGATGCTTGAGATGTCTAACTCCCAGAAACTTGTCTGCCGAAGTAGAGGTAGAAATCTCTCGTCTCTTCCAAGAGTATCTTGAATTTAGATTTGATGATTCATCAATGTACCTCAGTGTGGGCTTACGCAATCTCTTCTGTGTAAAATTAGCACAAGCATTGTTATCGAGAGCAGAACTCTCTGTTAGTACATCCTGCACATCAAAACTTTCTCTGTCTACTTCTTGGCCAACTGCTCTACCTTCATTGTTTTGTACAATCATTGCAGGGTATGATGACATTCCACTAGAGGTAACTCCCGAAAGGGAAACAATTTCTTTGTCAATCTTATCAGAACTACAACCGCTTACCAAGATATTAAAAACATCATCCAGCTTATCAACATTGTGTGGCTCAGATGTAGGGAACTTTAACCACTTGGCCTGAACTGATGTGTCAAACTCACATTTGGAGTTCCCATTTCTATGTAATTCACAAATGGTCTTCTCCAGTAAGTCATTCTGGCATTCAGGCACCAGAATGGCTGTTGACGAATCTGATATAACAACACTAACATTATCACCCCCGCTAAACCCTGAGATCTTACTTTCTGAACCTGAGTTCCACAAGTGTGAATCATGATCGAAATCGGAAACACTCACGGAAAATCCAATGTCTGTAGTCACAAGTCATGACACCGTGGAAAAACATAAAACCAAGTGGTAGTATATCATATATTATCACCAGAAACAACATAACTTTGGCCATTAAAAATTCACCTATAAGATAATCTTCACATGTAGTAGAAACGTTATTTGCTGTAAAATGTCCCCCTTCACCTTCACCTGGCATTCCATCAAGTACCTAGCAAATACTCTCATTAAGATGACCATAGAAACAGCTTTATACATATATATACACTGACAAGAAACAGCTTTAATCAATCTATTCTCTTGTCCAAAAATGCATAATTATAACCACAAAAACAATGTTTCGGCAAGAAGATTGGCGTCATTTCTTGTTAAAGTGGTAAGAGTTCTCTTCTAGTCGGAGAATATAGATCAAATGTAAGGTTGTGCACAAATGAAGCCAGATGTTAGCAATGTGCCAAGTTTTATGCATTAAATTCATTAAGAATTTTGATAAAGCCACTGTAAACATGCCAAGTTTGATGAATTGAAATTTATTAAAAGCCAATTTGTTGAGCAACAGTAGATATGTAAACCACTTTATAAATATGCAACAAGCTCATTAACACTGCCTCTCATAGTCTCATCAATCTACTTAAAAGTACGAGGGCAGAAAGGGGCATAATACTCTGGTGGTGTTAAAGGAAACCAAGAACTGATCAAATCAAAGCAAGTATATACCTTCACTGCAATTATCCCGTATAGATTTTTGTAAGTACATAAAAATAAGGGATTCCATGAACACAAACAGAACCAAATTTTGTGTGATGCGAAAATGTACTCCTGAAAACGGAAGAAAAATACCTTCAGTTGTACTCTATCTTCACTTCCCCCAATAGCATTATAATCTGACCCACCGTCTTAAGAACAAAAAGATAATGCAGTATTAAAATTTTAAAATTAACTAAAGATGGAAACAATCACGCAAAACCAAATGATAGTATGGTTTTCAATATTACTTATAGTAATCTACTCACATGGATTTCCATTAATGGTAGTGGCTTACCACACATTCCCTATTTCCATATACATGTGTCTGCAAATACAGAACTCTCAAAACCACTATAAACAAAATGAGAAGTTTGATGCGAGTATATGTTGCACCAATATTTCTACTCACATTTTTCACATCTATAACCCGTGCTTATGAAAGAAATTGCATTCATTTCTTCTAAATTTTCTTATAGGTTGTTTATGCAGTGGTGCATGGAGAAGGGTAGAAGAGTAATGATTCCGCACAAGAATTACTGTGTTGAATCATTGGGAAAGGTAATAATGGATAACCTAAAACATTCTTCGTAACAGCTCCTTGTTTCTTGAGATAACTACACTAAACACATCCAAAATCTAAATTTAAAGCTTAAAAAAGGTTGTTCAAGAAAAGGAATGACAAGCCATATTTACTCCAGCAACAGTATCAGGATCTAAGCCGTACCGAAATTTCCAGGAAAATCCTCCACTGTCATGCAAGTTTCTAGGGCCTCCTTGTGAAAACATAAGACACCATCCCCTAGAGCATGATCATTTTCAGGTTCCACAAGTAGACATTGAACCTCAATTTCATCTTCTTCTGAAGCAGGAATAAAAGGTTCTACTTCCTGAACCTAAAGGATAAGTAATTAACAACATAATGTAAGGGATGTTAGAAACACGATCCCAAGGATATTACTCATATCTCATGTAGTCATGTTAGTCAACATACACGCAAACAGTCAAATGGAGCACATTGTCAAAGAGTTAGGATTATGCTGCAAGCTATCCCATATGGATTGCTGCTTCTCTTTCTTTCTCCACCCACCACCCAAAATGGGGACTAGAGACTGTCAACACATTTTATGGGAGTATGTTTTTATTCTTTGAAATATGTTGCATAGTTGGCTAAATATTGTTCTTTCCATGGGCCTATAAGAGGAACCACATTTTCAAATCTCTTATCAAAAAGAATAAATAAATACAAAGCAACCTGCTCTGTTGACAGCTTCAGGGGTGATGTTTTTGGTTTGAAATATAGAATAAGCTAATAAATATGCCACAAACTTTTTATGTCTTCCATCTTAGTAGATGTCAATTTATAGTCGTTGACTACAGGACAATGTATTAATCAGCATGTGATAGTAGTAGAATCAATATGTCCCTCCATTTTAAAAATAGGGCGACTTAAAAAGCAAAGCATTTAAAAAAAATTGGCTAACATAATCAATGGCCAATATCACAAGTACCTTAAAAAAGTTAGATCTGGACATCAAATTGGAAAGTGCCCTCCTTGTTTGGATGGGGTGAAAAACCAGTGCTCCATTTGTGAAAATTTTAAAAATAAATTATCTTTTTTTGCTTTATTGCATTTCTTTTAGTTTCAAAGTCTACATAAAATAGAAATAAAAGCAGAAAAAGTCAAAAAAAAATGTAGTTAAAATAGTTTTGACAAATGATAAAAATCAAAAGGCAAGGATGAAATGGAAAGAGCAGTATATAAGGAAAGTTTTACAGTTTTACCCTACTTTACAAAATTAGAGATGCATTTTTAATATTTGTCCATTCCAAAATTTGGAAAAACAGAACTAATCCTTTAAAGTTTTCGTTTTAGACGGAGGGAGTACTTTTCCAGGATTCGTATGTTATTAGAACTGTTTTGACCATATATATTAAACAGAACAATAAGCTCAACTCGTACATGAAGAAAAATTAAGGAAATTAAACAACAAACAAGGTCCACATTTACTATAGTATCACACTAAATTACACAAAACACAAAACCAGAGCATCAAAATTAATATTTCACATAATTAGATCCAACAGATAAAATATGGAAGAAAAAAAAAGAGGGTAAATAGAAATTCAACACAAAAACTTACATTCACATCTCAGTGACAGATAACATAGTAATAAATACTTGACCAATAATCAGAAGTTTGAAACTCCTTGGTCTAAATACATACAAATACGTACATGCATGTATACAAAGACAAATGTAAAGTATAATAATGTGAGTTAAAGGTGACCTGATACATCAGTACTCAAATTTAAGCTCAGATGAGCTATTTCGACTTCGCTCAATCAAAATCAGGCTTAACAGAGTAACTCCTAGTTTAACCTAATGTAATCCAAAATGCGAGTAAATATATATAAATATATATAGAGAGAGAGAGGGAGAGCAGAGCAGAGAGATAACTCGCAACAAGAAAAACGAAGAACCGCCAAGGATTGACACGAAGAAGGAATATTAATTAAGACAGAGAAGCTGGAAGAGCGCTTTCTCAATCCGTATATATTTTAATAAGCGGAACCCAAAAGTGTACTCGAAGATATAATGTAATATATGTTTGGAGTCCGCCGTGGCGGGACGACGCGCCACTCTGTTTTTTTTGTCGTTGACTGTTAGTTCTCTTGACGCAGAACAATACTAGTATTTCCAAAATTAGAACATTATTCCGTAAATTCTATTGTATTTATTTCAACACAAACATATACGGAGTATTATCTAAATTTGAGATCATTAAAAATACTTTTTCTCTACTATCAGGAGTGCAAAGTTATTTTAAACATGTCTGCAGAGAAAGGCAAAAAGTATATTTAAGTGGATTTATAAGCATTAAATCACTATATTTTTAAAAATATAATTATATTTTTAAAAATTCTTACTCAGTCCATTCTGTTAATGAAATATTTTTTTACGTGACATTGAAAAAAATAAAAATTTTATATGACAAAAAATAATAATAAAATTAAAATAAATATTTTAATTCAATTTTTTATAATTTTTCTCTTTTCCTTTCTGTCTCTCTCTCTCCTTTCTTTTACTTTTTATTTTTATTTTAAAAATTAATATTAATATTCATACAATAAAATCATTAAATTTAAATTTAGACTTAAACATAAAAAAAACATAGTGTTAAATATATTAAAACACTTTAAATATTAATTATTATTTATTAAAAAAAAACTCAAATCATAAATATGTACCGATCACGAACCCAACGAGGAACAGATTAAAACCCTAATCGTCCTTGTCAGCTTTTTTCAACAACTCGAATCCAGTCCCAATTAAGTGAGGCCCTTTCAGTGATTCGGAAACATGATTTTCCCTAAGGCATGACCTGCTTTACTCCCAGAGCTTCGTTCCAGGCTCCACCTCAAATTTCTAGATCCCAAAAAACTAAAATTTAACAGAATAAAAACCCATGAAATCCACATAAGAAATATAGAAAATCACCACAAAACTCTTTTAAGAGACCCAAACCAGCATAATCACACAACATATAATAAAGATTTACAAAGAAAAAACAATTTATTCAATATGGGTTTCTTCTTCATCTTCTTCTGCTGCTCGTCTCAGAGAGTGGTTTGAAAAAATGATGGTAAGCATTTAGGTGTCTTTTTTTTGAAGTCATGTAGGAAAATGAATTGTTTTTTTTTCAAAAGTCACGTAGGAAGAATAAGAATTTTTAAAAAGTACCCACAAAAACCAATGCTTAAATCATTTTTTTAGATTATATATTTTGTACATTAATTTAATAATATATTGGAACTAAGGAGCATTTTCTATTATTATAACTAAAATTTGCAATTAACTTGTGCATTTAATTTAATTCAATCATATTATGAATTAGAAAAGAAAGTAAAAGCAATTCTCATAGTGGGGGTGAGGAAAATGAGATCCGTGAAAACGAGTTTGTGGGAGTTTTATGATGATTTTCGTTTAGTAATAAGATTCAAGACTCGACAAGTTCCAACGAATATTGAAAAAATATGATTAGTAGTATAACAATGATATTAAGTTCCTTAATAGACAAAATGTAACCCAACTTGTGACAAAAATAAAAGGTTCAAGTTCTGAACAGATGCACCGCTGCAAACACAAGGATTAAAACAAAACTGAAACTACTAGTACCAAGGATTTTCATATAGTCATCTTGACAAACTAGATAAGAGTAAAGGCTTCTTTCTCCAATATTTCACACACGATTGCACTGGCAACTATAACCCCAAGGATAAACTTAGGCATATACAGAAGTCAAGATGAGTGTACACAGGTGTGAGATGACAAACAGTACACAAGTCAAACTTATGATTGTCCTTGGATTCCTTCTTCTGTCGTGTCCACATTCACGGCCAACCCTCGGATTTTGACATCATAGTATACTTCTTCAACTTTTCTCAAGTCATACTTCATTCCTGCCACAGATGATAGAAGATTTTATATAAAAATCAATTCATCCATTCTTAGACATTGGCTAATTGATATCAGCACAAGTAGCCTACCGTCAAATTTTTTACGCAAAAAATCATTACGAAGATTAAGCATGCGAAATGCTGCATGAAGATCAGTTAAGAACTTCATAACCTTTCGGGGGCAGTCATAATCCCCAGCAGTCACTCTGTTCACCACATACCTAGGCTGCAAAAACCAGAATCTACTTGAGCATTCATTATTGAGAGTAAAACCACAATGTCAAATAATCATTTTTTTTAATAATGTGGAGTATCCGACCCGCATGCCGACTAATCTCCCCAACCCGGACTAGTGCGAGTTTGGTAACCTGCTCACGCAAGGCAGTCCTTGGCCATCACAATTGTTGCAAGTGGGAGTCGAACCTAAGATGTCCAGGTCTATGGCTCATCCCACTACATATTTTATTATTTTAAATACGAGAATAGCAGCAGGAGAACCGTATCAAATCGTTGTTCATCACAAGTTATCCAACAACAAATCCTTCTCTTTCTCTAGTGAGGTTTATCCCTCAACTGTGTATAGCATACATAATCCATATTATTTGGATCATTTTTAAAGTCAACTTACGAGATTTTTAAACTTAAAATTGACATAGATTCTTTTAATTTTAATCAATATAATGATGAATATCATAAACTATATATAAATGATTACTTATTGTAGGTTTTATTGTTTCATAATTTTGAATGAGTCGTCTCAATTTTAAATTTGAAAATGTCTCAAAATGACTTTCAAAAATCAATAATCATCATATAAATTTGGAACGGAGGGAGTAGATCATAAAATCAAATATTGTACATATTTGAATCCCTGGCTCTCTCTTTTTTTGTGAGCTAGTCCCACAGTCCAAAATCCAAATGTAAGTGAAATTCGTTCTTTTGGGGACGTCCAGTAAAAAGTAAGTGCATTCCATCCTAACAAATCATCTCTATCTTATGGCTATAAGAAAAAGTAGAGAACTAATTACACTTCTCCTACAACTATGTGCAAGTAAAACCAACTCAATTAAATTGGGATGGAGGGATCATTTTTTGTCTCAACTTTTCTAAAACACCCAACAATCTCTGTTATAAAATCCGCCAGAACTATTTAATCAAAAATTACATAAACCTAGTTAGAATAAGCACTATAACATTCTTTTGAAGTTCTGATGAAGTTTCTTACCAATTCATTGGACATAAAACATATTCCTGCATAACAAGAAAAAAAAGATATTACACACCTGCAAGGAAATCTGATGACAACGTTCAAACATTATCAGAGCGCTATGAATTCTGTGCCAAAGCCTTCCTTAAAAACACCAACCTAATATACTTTTTTTCTTTTGACATCAAATATACCAGCCTTCTACACAAAATCATCAATAATTATATATGATCCTAACGTACAGATTTACGATCTTTTTGTTTCAATGTAAAATGTTTTCCCGAAAATATTTTCCACATATCTTGTGATTGATTAGATTAAATTTAGAAAAAGATTTTACTTAGGAATATACTATACAGTACATGAACTGTAATTTTCTGTAAGGTTAGAACCCCAAGCTATTATATCTTCCAGAGAGAGAGAGAGAGTTAACAAATATATGCAATCACCACTTTAATTCATGATTATTGCTCTTATTATATTTTCATGAAAACTATCAGCAACACTTGGGTATGGTCATTAATGCACTTAAAAGTAATTATCTCAAGTACATCCAATATACCACAAAATGACAAAGAACAAAAAAATGTTAATGGGTATATTACATCAAAACAGAGCAAGGCATAAAATGATAAAAGCATAATGCCCCCAAACCCCAACCCTCACAAAAAGAGGATTCAACAAAAAGTTAAAAATGAAGAAGTGGAGTTTGAGATCTTGCACAGATCAGTAGAACTTCCTAACATCAGATGCCCCTCCAGTTTCATTCAAATAAGCAAAAGAAGGCAAACAGAAGTCAAGTCAGTCCATAGCTCCATGCCAAACCACTTTCCGGCCACAAGAAATACCAGCATTATAAGGTTTATTCTATTTGATAGATTAAATAATAAGAGGCAAAGAAAAGTCAAGGTAGTCAAGCCTCCTGTGCCATCAGGCCCACAAAAGTACTGGAAATGCGTGGAGTGTCTTTCAGTATTTAAGTCACATACATGCAGTAAACTTCCAAGGCAGAAAATAACTTGGTTTAATTTACTAGTTCTTGTGTCAAACAACAAATTCACCTTTTTAGGAGAAATGGCACTTGAGTGTGAGTGTTAGTCCTATTTTTCAGTGTAAAACAATGTACCAAACTGTTGTGCAACTTTCTGGATCTATTGGAAGAAACCAAATAAAGAAAAAGAAAACTTCAAGCTAAAAATTATTTGAACAATGCCTAACCCAACCAAATTAGGCGTCTTATTTTCCATAAAACATCTTTAATTAGATGAAATTATTACTACAAATTCACAATCACATTGTATCACATATATGTGCACACACACAAATATAATATGCAAATACACGCGCACGCACACATGCACATAAATATATATTGAATTTGGAAATCTTAATCACTCACCAACCAGATAGTCTTCAATGTCAAGACCAAACTCTGATTTATTCACTGCATAAGTGATCAATAAACAAATTAACCTCAGGAAAAAATTTGTTCTGCAATCTAAACAACGTGTCTGATAAAATGTGTGGATAAAAAACCATAATGGATAGCTAAGGAGATCTTTTTGATAATTAATTAGGACAAAACTTCATTAAACAATAAACTACCATTAAATCCGGGGATTAAAAATCTTTTTACCCATTGAACAATATAGAGGAAGCAGTACTAGAGAAGAATAGTTTACACTACTCACACGTTGAGTAATGGGTGCCATTTATATAGAATACAAACTCAAAGCAAATAGGAGAATTGATAAAGTTATCTACAAAAGAATACTCAAAACGAGAAGTCCGGTTTGCATGTGATAAAGCCAAAACATATCATCTAGAAAATAACTCAGACAAAATGGTACCAAAGCATTCAGTTTACTTTCTATATATAAGGGGTCTCATTTTGGAAATTATATTTGTCAACCATCCCAGCACCAAAATAAGTAAACCAAAAGTTCATTAATCAAGAAGACTAAAATCTCTTATACATCTAGGGATGTTATTCCTGAGCAAGGAACAACTTTCACAATTCACCTTTTAATCATAATAATAAGCAAACAACAGTAGAGAATAAGACATACACCCAAGTTTTTCCTCAGCTTCAGTATGTACAAGAAGAGTTCCTGTTTCTAACCAATGCATAAAGGCAAGCATAGAGACAACTGCTTGTGTCTCACTCTTCCAATCACCATGATACCTAATCAAAAACACAGAAACCCATATTAGTAATTACAAGTAGCAATGGCAATAGAGAAAAGATCCAAAAAATATAAAAAATCAAACATTAGTTTCCCCCACCTGTAATACTGCCCAGGGCATTCACGAATAATTTCAGCAAGTCGACTGAACAGGTCTTTCAGCACACCAATCTGAGCCTTAGCCTTTTCTAGAACCTCTAATCGACAAAAAAAAACATTATAATTCCCTTTCTTATATTATCCTGATTTAAGAGAATCAGGCAGAGTAATACCTAATCATATTAAAAAATATAATGCAGGAATAGGAATCGTAAAAAGTAAAAACAAGCACAAACATATGCAATATGTAAAGAGAATACATATACCAGGCAAAGGGCGAGATTGGTGAACGAGAAGAAGATAAGAGTGCGTGAGCCGGTTAGCGGATTCAATCTCGGAGGCTACAGCTCGAATGCGGTCGCGTAAGCTTCCGGATTCTTCCAGATGGTGACGGAAATCGTCGAACTGTTTCTCCATCGTAGCAGAAAAAGAGGAGAGGGGAGCGTGGGTTTCACCTCCCGCCATTTTATGAAAAGGAGAATAAGACTGAGTTGCAGAGGGGGCGCGAACAAGGACGTCTCGAGTGAAAGTACCGGTAAAGGAAGTGTGAAGTGGGAGTAGAAGGAGAGAGAAAGTAGGGTTAGGGTTTAAGCAGCGGGAGAATGTTGTTGCAAAGGCGTTTCGAAACGCTAAGTTCATATTTTAGAAGTCAGTCTCAATTGGTACTACTTTACTGCTTGGGCTTTGGGGTTTTTGTGGGGTTATTTATTCATTTATCATTATTGTATTATTATATGTTAAGATTATATTGTATGTTAGTATTTAATAACCGACAAATGAAATGATACAGATAAATTGAAGTTATATGAGTATAATAATTGATCATTTTTTTTTTTTATAGTTAGTTTGGAGCAATTGGTGTTTGAAATAAAAAATTACATAAATTAGGCATGCTGCTGCTGCATCATATAATTAGTGGAGTAATTCATAATAGTATTTCCCAGGTCCAAATATGTTTGAACAATCTTAACATTGAATGATAAATTTGGCATTGGCACATAATTTTGGTTAGAAGAGATGATTGCTTAGCATCAGTAAATACTACTAACTAACGAGATGAGTTCGGTCTCATGGTCACATTCCCACAGCTGAATTCACCATTCATATTAGCATGCATCTGGATCCCTAAGAGAGCTACTACCTACTAGTATTAACAAAAAAAAGGGGCTATGCTATACATCTTTATCTTTGTACATGGAAAAAATGATGGTTCGGTTCATTTCCGTCCAACACTAACCAAACAAATGAAAGCTACAAATCGACTAACTAAACCCGTGAGTACAAGATAAACTAGACATTTGTTAAAATCTCTAAGATCGTAGTCCATTTCTTTCAAATAACTGCAGCGAGTCATCAACCAAACTCCATTGTACCTGAAGAAGAGCATAGAATAAAATGATTCACACTTTTAGGTCTCTGTAATAACAGAATCTACTTTCAATAATAAACATACTTCACCATTCTATACTAGTAACAATTTTCACACGCAAACCTATATATACTTTAGTCTCAATATTTCCAGACTTCAGGTCAAGGACAATGGCAGCCTATTGTTACTCTCATTGTCTTGTAACATTTTATGATTTTATCATGGGAAAGATGGCAACATTGCTTTAGCCGATATATTTGTGAAATGGGGTTATGTCATGTAACACATTAAAAGAGTATGAACAGGACAGTATGTCACCAGCAACAATGTACTAGTGTCAGTGGGTACATTGAACAACATGAGAATATGCACAAGTGTGTACTCAAGTAACCAAATATCTGAATAACAGTCCATTAGAAGGGAAAAGCGAGGAACCTTTCAGCATTTGCTAAGACAAAGGCTTCCAAAGCCCATGTTGGGTAAATATATTTTGCTACAAGCTTTGAAATGCCACCGTCTTTACTCTGATTTGAGATGAGCGTCAAGACAACAGGAAGAAGAACACACCACTGCAACCAAAGGGCAGGGAGATTTGGAGTTTTAATCATCAACAAATAAAGTTGAAATAACTTTACTGATCATCTGTTCTTTATCGATGAAACCTTTACAGTACATACCAGTTGAGCTTGACTAAAATCAAGGAAGATGGAAAATATATAGGCTATGCCAGTCACGCAGTAAACAAGGCAGAGCAAAATTAGGTAGTTGTCAGCAAAGCTTGATCTTGGACTATTGAAGAAATAGAACATGCTAAGATAAACCACAGGCTTGACAATTGTATTAAAATGGTCTACTGTATCCTTGGATAGAAAATAAGATAGAGTGTTCATCCCACTATCACTCTCTCTCCAGTAGTGTAATTTGTCCAGCGCAAATGATCTCAAAGCTGCAATCTTGCATAATAATGCTGCAATTCAGCAAATAAGTCAATGAACAATAAAAAAAATGAGAAGTAGGATTATTGATAAAATTAGAAGTTTTAAAACTAACTTGTTTCTAAACAAGTTTCTAGAGTTTAGAATAGATATTAGAACATGCATACTACACTTTATCCTAAAAATGATAGTAGATGATAGTTGAAATAGGCAAAACGGTAGACATAATATCATTGCCAATGCGTGATTTGCAAGTCATACAGAATCCAATAAAGGAACTAAAGGAAATAAAAATATGGCCCTAATACCAATTTTGTGTCACTTACAAACAGCAATGATGGTATAAGTATACCCAAGATCCCCAAATGCTTCATCACTCACTTTAGCAAGAGTTCCTAAGCATGCTCCGGCAAGCAAAAGAATCAGAAAATCTGCTGCTTGTACTCTAGCTTCCCGCAATCGCTGCTTACCAACCCTGAAAGAAAATAGAACTGGTTATAAAACACAGCAGCCAAATCAAGTATCAACTGTTTTTAAATTGATCATCTTTGAGCTCAATTTCTCATTGTAATTCACTTAATTACTGGATCAATGAATATGTTTCAAAAATGAGCATTTTATGGAAATGATTGCAACAGATGGCAAACAAAATAATTATTACATGTGTGTAAGACTAAAAATTCTCATCACATCAAATTTTCAGGATATCAAGTCTCCAGATTTCAGATTATTCTACTAATTAAAAAACTTTTAATCCAATAATCATTCCAGAGATGGCCAAAAAAAAGATCATTCAAGTGCCATATAAGTCATGTTTTATTTGACATAAAGATAAATTGATTTATACCTTCCCAGGAAATATCTATATTGCCGGAGAACACCAGGAGTGACTCTCTTATCAAAGGATTTCAAGAAATTGTGATCTGCATGATCTTGCCTAAGCTCAATATTGTGCTTCGTATCCTTCCACAGGTCTCCAGTAGCTGTATCAGTACCAGGATTTACACCCACTGAGGATGCTGCAATTTCATCACAATATTGCATCATATCTGGGGGTACTGCATAACCATTGCGGAGCATCCATCTGACAGGTAGCTGTTGTACTGTCACACCAGGGCCCAATTTCACTATACCCTCAAGTATGTCAATGAAGTGGTCTGGGGGATTTACACGTTCTGGTACTGTGATTCCTAGGCCTGCAAAGTATTCTTCAACCTTCTTCACAGATCCATGGTAAACGGTAAGACCACCTTTGGCTAGAAGTATTAAGTCGTCAAACATCTTGTACAAGGTGTAGCTGAAAAAGAGAGAATATATCATAGAATAACACAAAAAAATTATGATTAAGACGCAACCACATTGTGCAAAAATCTTTCATGTGGACTCTCATTCTGCATCAGCCCTTTCTCTGTGGCTTTCAAAATAAAGTTTCTAGACCAAGAGTTTGCTTACTAAGGGTGTGGGGGAACAACAGTTACTGTTCACAAGTCAAGTATAGCTTGTAGTGAATGTATTTGACCCATTCAAAAGGCATAGGAATCACTAATATTCGAATCCATTAACTGACCTGGTTAGGAACATGAAGCCCTTCGTGATGTAAGGGTCTGTATGTGTTCTCCCAAGCACTAGTACACAATATTGGTGTATCAAGAAGTAATTGATGATCCTAAGATCAAGATTTCTAGCAAATGCCATCTCATAGAGTTTAGATATACAACGGTAAGTGAAGGTAGGTTGCCGCAAAACATGAAACTGAGATTTTGGGGATTTATTAGTGCCAATAGGTACTTCTTGTATGTCCTTGTACAACTGATACTGGATTTTATCGTTGATAGTGGATATGTTCACTAACCGATTGCCATGGACATAAGGTTTAGTTAGTGCCTATCATAAATTCCTTGTATTTGTTTGTGTTTGTGTCTATGTAATCACTTCTCTCCACCTGCCTTAATTTTCGCTTGAGTAAATTCTTGGAAATACCTCAGGTAACCAAAACTCCAAAATACAAATTTTCGTTTTTCAAGTGAGTTTCGGTTACTAATTTTCACAGTACCAATAATGGTAAAATTGCTTTTAATCTAGAAAATTTTGATGTATGTCGGGAAATGGGAAATTAAACAAGTAATCAGAATACTTGTAGTAAAACAAAGATAGATATAATGCTGTATATAAGCTACTCTTTTTCAGATAAAGCCCATGATATTTGGATATGTTGGTTTAACTTACAAAGTAGAGCATTTTCATAATAATTAGATGTTACCTTGGTTGGTGAACAACCATGCAGATGTTAACACCTTCAAGTGCTTCACGTCGAAGAGCTCTTAGAAGCAAATTGGATGATGAACTGTCCAATCCAGAAGTGGGCTCATCCAATATCAATAGTGAAGGTTCCATGACCATTTCCAGCCCAACATTCACTCGTTTCCTCTGGCCTCCTGAGATTCCACGCTTCTCTACTGTCCCAACTAGCGAATCCCTTACTGCCTGCAGTCCTAGTGACTCAATGACTCTTTCAACGACAAGAACCTTATCAGCCTTCGGAAGGTCCACAGATAGTCTTCATAATAAATTAATCAAAGAAAGAAAATTATAATCAGCACATAACATATAAAACCAGTTATATAACAAATCAAGCAGACATTGAAGGTAAAGTTGCAAGGAACCAACAAAAAAAGCCTTGGATCTAGGTTTGAACACATTATGCCAAACAGACAGTAAGAAAGATCCATAAACAATACCTAATTTATATTAAACAAGAATTTGGTAAGAAGACTGAAAGTGGAACAGCAAAGAATAGAAACAAACAAAGCTAACCCTAAGCATTTTTATGCATTCACAACCACGTCTAGAAGCAAAAAGTAATGGAAGAAACATTCATTCCAGACTGGGGACACCGGGTAATATTTTCTAAAAACATGAAACAAGCAGCAGTAAAATATTAATTGATGATCACTACAAGTTCAACAATGATATCCAGAGTTTTCTTACACAAACTGTCTTCAAACAAGTATGTGGTAGTCAAAATCAAAAAGATGAGCTTGCAAGGTAGGTGAAAATTGAATTAATTAGCTTGTGTACCTGCAGCGTGCACTGAACCGCAGGTTCTCTTCTACTGTCAAGTTTCCATGCACAATATCATCTTGTGGGACAAAACCAATAATTTTTTTGTATGAATGGATGGATTCATCTTTTCCATTTATGAGAATTAAACCTGACCTAACACAACCACTTTCCTTTCCTACGACAGCAGAAAGAAATGTTGTTTTTCCAGCTCCTGAAGGACCCATGACAGCAGAAATCCGACCAGGCATAATTTTCCCAGTAACACACCTCATTAAATGCTTGTTTTTCCCCTTCAGTGTCAGGGTTAGATCCTTGAACACAACTTCGATCGGAAGCCTGGTCCTCGTTTCAGTGTCAGTGGCCATTGAGATTACTCCTGAGAAGGTCAAATTCTTATTCGTCTCCTCCATAGCTTTCTCTTTCTCAAGTTGACCATATGCATACTTAAATATTTGGCTGCGAGTATGCAAATTTTTAGCCTTGGGCATTTGCTTCTTAATATTTTTATCTCCAATCTCCAAGTGGAAGCCCTCATTACTGTCCGGGTTATCCTCAAGGGAGTGCAACATTTTTGTGAGGTTGCTTTGTTCATTTTTTTTGGCTTTTGGAGCAGCAGCAGATGGCGGAGGTGGAACTAAATTACTTGGCCCCATAGGAGGTAAATTCATACCCTTCATTTTTTCAGGTTGCCTTACACTTGTCTTTCGTGAAAATGTGCGTGACAACTGTTGTTGCAAACCCTGCAAGCCCGTAGGTTGCTTCGTGGCAACATCTTTTGCTGTCTTCCACCTTTGTCTTGCTTGTGCAGTTTCTCGTGCACTCCTTGCTGCAGCTTCCCTGGACTTGGCTTGTCTTTCATGCCGAGTTGAGAGGACTTGGTCAGAGCAATTGTATATGATGATCAGTATCAGAGCCACAACACCCTACATAGACAACTGAACAACGTCATCTCTCTTTTGGCAGCTGCAATATAAAATTCTTTGGATAGAAATCAGTAATTTACTTCATCCTATGTGAAGAAAGAAAATAAATACTAAAGCTGAATAATATAGGTAAAATTAAATTCTGATCTAGAAAAATATTCTGTATAATAACATCAAAAGGGAGACTAGTCAGTCTTTTACAGAACAAGATATCATTAGTAGATCGATGATTTCTGAATTTGCATGTGTAAAAACCATCTGAAGATATCCATTCGAATTCAGAGAACATATAAACACTGTCAAAGAGAGGATGAGTTGAAGTCGTTCAGAATTCGGAAAGGATGTACAAGCTAAAGATTCATTATTGTATCCTACAGAATGAGCCAACAGGCAAGATAAAATGTGGAAAAAAAAAATCTGATTTGATACTAGATAGGTATTACCACTTACAATGAGCATGATCCCATAATAATGCATGTTTTGATTTGCTGTATTTGGATGACAAGTACTCAACTTGAAGCATGCTGCAAAAGTAGTAAGTGAAGGGTTATAGGTTATTGCAAACATCTTTATCCATTATCTTACACACTAACAAATGGAAGCAAACTTATCGTGCTAGAAGCAGGGAAACTATTCTAATATCACTAGAGTATAGCATATTTGGTCCCAACATATGCATGAAAACTTCATCTAATGAGTTAAACTGGAGTCATCCAACCAAATGTAAATTATACAAGGACCACAAATATAATCAAACCCGTGAAAGAAAAGATTAAGGTGAAGCACATCTTCATTACCACATTATCAACTCCATTAATGTCCTTACAAGGCTTCATGATGTCCCTTAAATATACAACTCTTTGAACAACTTGTCTAGTTATTGGATTGCGCCAAACGCAATATTTAGTGGATCTCCTAACCCCATTCTGTTCTGGCTACTCATGAGTTATACCAATAGCTTTGCACTTATTTATCCAATATTCAATATCTCAAATGCTTGAATATAAAAATGCCTCCCAATACCATTCAGCACACAATAGGATCAAGGGTACCTTATGGCAGGGAACACTACTTCTAAATCAACTTCCAATCCCAGGACAACTAGAAAATCTTTTATCTCAGGTGAGGTTAATGATTTCTTAAAAAAAATGTAGCAACAAATAGAAGGAAGAGATCCTTTTGCTGCTCTGTTAAATAATTGATTAGGTCCCTTCAAACCAATGATTAATTAGCATCATTAGTTCATCACTAACTCAACCAGATGTCCAAAAATGCAGAAGCAGCCTAATTATCATATTGCCTCCCAATTTTGGTAAGGTGCACAAAAAAACATATTTAAATATATTGCCTCCTTCCCAGATTTATTGCAACAAATCTCTTAGTGTTTGTGGCACGGATTTTTAAGACGTCTAGAACATAATAAATAATCTATTTTTTTTAAAAAAAATGCAATATAGTTAACAATATAACCTTTGAATACACTAAAATATATAAATTTATATGAAAAAGTAATATTTAAATATATTTTTGCCACATCTTAAACTCCTTGTTGCAAATACTAAAAGATGTGTTACAGTAAGTCTGGGAATATCTAAAGCTTAGACTGTCTTAAAAACCCGCTGGTAGCTGTTGTTTTCTTTCATTCTTTGTTTATCTTATTTGTTTTTCATGCATTCTCTAAATTCTTCCTCGATGAAAATCAAAACAGTGAAATAGTGAATATATAGTGGAGAACTACAAGTTTGGGACGAGTTCATATGCAGCAAAATAAATATTATACAAACTATCTGAAATAATAATTTGCGTGGCTACAGGCTCCTGCAAGCACTGTTTCAATATGAAGAAATGAGTTTTCGATACCACAACACTAGAAGAATTTACCCGTTTGAGATGTAGTCCCCAGTCTGCAGTAATTTCTGAAATTCCATGAGAAAACCTTTAGTAGTTTCACTTACAAAACATCAGACTGCGGTATATCTACATCAGATTTTGGACAGTTTTGTAGTAAAATTTGAACCTCAGTTTCAAAATATATCCTTTATGGCAAGTGTTTCAAATTTAGGCTGAGGAAACCAACTTTAAATAAACAAGTGTTGTTATTCAAGCCGACCAAATAAGAATTGTGATATTGGTCACAATACTTGTTTGCCCAGCTTAAAAAATATTATTTTTTTACGGTGACATTGGTTTCCTAAGCCTAGATATGATAAACTAGCCAAATAAAATATATTTCAATACAGTATTTGAAAATTATATTGCAAAACTGTAATTGAAAACAATTTTCAAAAAAGTGTCCTAATATATGCTACAACTAGTAGCAGGTTATAAGTAGATAGACAAGTGTCAAGAGTGTGAGATAGAAATTAATACCCTTCAGTACAGGAATTCTTTTTGGTAGTGGTTGGGCAATAATAACCTGCCGAACATAATAGGTTCTTTCCTGCAGCTACCGGACCCCAAATATCAGCTCCACCACAAGTATGATTTGGCTTTCCAGGAGGTAGTTGGTAGTGGTATCTGTAAATTTTATCTACCAAGGTATGTATTAATGGATCATATAAACCATACAAGGACCAGGATAACAATGAAACACAGGTTCAAGCTAGGATATGAACTTACGGATCACATACACCAGTAGTCTTATTGAGAGTTGCACGTGGACAGTAAGAACCTAAGGGACAAGCTTCATTCACAATGCAACAACAATCTATGTGTTAGCAGTAAAACTTTAATTCATTAATTAGGTTTTGATTAATAAAGCTCAAAACTAATGAAAAATTGCAACGCACTTACTTATGTCAGATGTTTGACTTTTTTAAAAGAAAACTTATTGCCCACAAACTTAAGAGGATGACAGAAGTTCACTACATTAGGATTTAGTTGATTTTCTATAATTTCTCTCAATCAAAATAAGCATAGAAAGTAATGAGCCAAAGCATAAACATTGAATGATTGAATTCCTAACTGCTAATCCAAAAAAAAAAGTAAAAAACTAATGACATAGCAACAATAAGAAATCCAGTCATGGTTTCCGGGAATGGAATTCAGAGCCTCTAGTTTTGTGAAGCAGAACAGAAAACTCCAACTGTGGGGTATTACTTAGCCTAGAGTTAATAAACTTCATCCACAAATTGCACTAATTACTTCAAGTCCTGGTAATACAAGTCTTGGTAAAAAGATGAATAGTTAGGAAGAATCTTGTATAGAATACATACAGAATATATATATATATATATATATATATATATTGATAAGTAACTCTTCAGCTAAAATATGGCATCCAAACTGATAAGTTAGATAACATGTCCTCAGCTTATAATATTGTCTTATAATCGACTGATCGCCGTGACTTGTGAGGTAGTCCCCCTCTTCCCGTCAATCATTTGTACTCGCTGAATCTTCAAGCTGAATCATTAACCGTGTTACACTTGATAAAACAATTTCAGCTCACATATTTTATCATCTTAGTTGTTAGTGCAAGGCGCCGAATTATATACATACATACCTAACTGGGGGGGCTTTTTTAACTTTTGATTTAGAAATGCAATGTCTGAACATAATTAAGCATATGTTTCGAACATCTTCCAAAAGCCTACAATATATTCTGAACATATAATGATAACAATGAAAATACTGACTAAGAATTACAAATCGCCACTTCCACTATAATTCCTTCCATCCCCTTGAAGAGCTAGTTAGAAATATATATAATTTGAGCAACAACAATGTAGCATTGCCTTGAACTAGCAAGAAATCAAGAAGTATTCATGTTTCACTCTAAACATTAATATGGCATAATTAGAATTCACTTACGTATCATGCAAGTGAGACCCATTGGACAAAAGAAACCCGGGCAACAAGGTTGACACTCAGAAGTCCGATCAGGCGTGACCTTTGAGTTTTTTAAGTCAGCTTTCTGATTTTGAGCAACACTGCAAGCCCATCCTGCCTCACACCCAGGAACCCAAGAAGTCAAATTGCAGTTCTTATTGGGTTTTAAGATATGAGACTTTGTTTTTTCCTTTTTGTAAAAACTAGTGAAATAGAACTTCATCTCTGCTGCTGTACATATTCGTTGAGTGATGTCTCCTGTTAATGTAGTAAATTCAAAGTCAGGACGTGAGTTATAGAAACAACCCCAAACTGCCAACCTAAGGAGAAATTGTATTTAAAGGACTGCTAAAAAAATCATAGGCTAATAAAGAACATGAGTTTTTTCTCATAACGACTTATTTATATGCGTATGTATTTAAGAAGTGTTCGTGCAGTTGATTGTGCAAATAGAGGAACAGAGAAATCACTTCAATCATTTACCTACCCATAGTTTGCAAATAGAAGTTATGCGGTGGCAAACAGATTCACTATGAGTTCGTTAATGGCAAACAATTATCCTTTTCTTTTCCATAGTATGGTGGTTGTTACATAATACTCAAAAATATTTAAATGCTTGGAGTAATGCTTAATCCATAAATTTTTAACTGCATGAACCACTGTGTAATTGCAATTCCGAAAACATGATACCTTTTGTCTGTTTAACACAATTATTCAAAAATTCCAAGTCTTTCGAGAAGTTAAATGCTGAATTCAAATCATCATCCCTGGAAAATAAAACACATATATAATCAAACAAAATGAGGAACAATTATAATGAAGCAATTAAGCACATGAGCAGAAGGGCTTATTAATTACTCACACATCCTTAATGCAATAATCCAATTCTGTCTTGATATCATCGTGGAATACCACAGTAAGATTCAAAGTATGGTCATACATGTGATTTGTAACCAGTGGTACCAATGCAGGATTGCCGGTTTGACTATAGTCATCCCCATCCACGCACAAAACACAGGGCGAGATACCCAGAACAAGAATTGATAATGATGATATATATGCAACCCAACAGACCTTTATCCTCCCACTGCTCATTTCAATTATTAAAAATTTCTCCAACTCTCATCTATAGGAGGAAAATCGGTTGGCTGAAATACCCAAATGATGAAAGTTTTGGGTTGTAGTTACTCCAAAGGTGATGAAACTTAACATTCCTCATAGAATGATAACAATTGAGGTAGGAAAGAATGATTTTTTTTTCTTTTTTTCTTTTTTCTTACAGGGTCATGCAAGCAACGACAAGGGGAACTTGGGAGCCAAAAAACCAAAATCCTTTTTTGGTCAAAGGTAACGTCTGTCGTGTGAGAGATAGGTCTAGGGTTTGGGAGGAGCTCCATGGTTTTTGGAGGAAGAAACGGAGTAGAGAGATGGATGGCGAAAATGAAGGGAAACAAATGTGATTTCATGTGTATGTTCTATATTACGTGTAATAACTAATAAGAAAAATCTTGTTTGTATTAAAATTGTTCGATTTTTATTTTTTGGGGGAAATGTAACACACTTTTTAACTCCACTCAACTCCTTCAGTTCACCGTGAAAAAGATGAGTCAGGACTTTTCACAAACACCTAGTACTCAAAAAGGTTGTTACTTACCGAAGATTCAGTACTTTCTTCCACGTCTCCATACCTCGGCCCGGTTATGATGATGGAACCTGAAGACGAAGAGGATCCAAGACTTACTAAAGAGTGTTTCTGTTTCAATGCCATATCTTCTTCAGGAATTTTTCCCAGCTCCTTGAACTAATCATAATAGTTTACAAATTTCAATAAATATTTAGAATTTAAATTAAAAAATACCATTGAGGTACAATTTAGAATTTTTTTTCGATTATTTGACATAATTCAATTTAAATGATTTTTACCTGCTCAAAATCTCATACAAAATTTATTTTTGGTATTTAAATAAAATCATAGAATTAATTTCAAAGCTTAATCTAGTATTTTAAATCCGGCTGTTATGAGTATTTCAGTAGGATGATACTTGGTAAAACTGTGGAGATCAAATCATTGATCTAAAAAAAATAAAGGGTTTAGATGTAATCTTCATACTCTGTAGTGGACCATCTTTGTATACGAAGAAGGCTATCGAATATATGAAATCAATTCCAATCCCTCTCTAAATTTTCTCCTCTCTCTCTCATTTTTTGGAGTAGCAAGATTAAAAAAAACTGCTATATTGGTGCTTTCATTGAGAGTGCTCCAATGGCAAATCCCAATTCTACGAGTCAATTTTTACCCAATTTGCAGAGCGATTTTGTGCTACCATGACCACGGTCGTACATGAGGTTATGCAACAAGCTCGTCACGCTCATTACACAGGTCATACTGGCAATCAATTGAAGAATCATGCTCATCCAAAATCAGATCGCAAAGTGTTCATTTGTGGCTACACCCAGGATGAAGATTGCCTTCGTGTTGCAATAGATGACATATGGTCAGAATACCACAATAACAGTGTCTGTGACGATGTTGTTTTCGCATTTGATGATGAAGGAAACTCTACAACTGATACGCAAAGAGTTCAATCATTCATTGATTCTAACCAGAGGTATGTAACAAAGGATGCACAACAAGTGTTTTGACAAAAGTCATGAACAAGACGATGATCGAGTTATCCCAAAGGTTGGAGATCATGAAAATTTGCTGGCAAAAATTGAAGACCCAAGCTCAACTATCACTCAATTTTGCGCTGAATCAATTCATGATAAGGTAATTTCTGTTTCTCATAGTGACTTTTCATCTCCTAGCTTGTCCACCAACACTACAGTAGGAACGATCTGTACAAATAAAAAGGGATTTCTTGTTGCGGATAACATGTTTGACGAAATTTCGGAACAAAATGGATGTTGAACTAAAACCAAAGCCACCAGATGCGTATAATTCTCTTAATAATCTGATTATGTATGGATTTAACGCCACAACTGAACCAAAAACTAAGGAGTCAATATACCAATGTTTTATAAGTGTGGCTGCTAATAACCAACAACCATCTCAAGTCGCGTATAGAGATGAAGCAAAATGGTGTTCACCTTATACATGCAGTGCACAGGTTGGAGAGGCAGGTGTTTCCCCATTGTTTTTCTGGAAAGTTAATGAATCATACATATATGGAATGTTGGAATCATATTGCTGCTAAGTATATGGAAAATCCAGAGAAGAGGTTGGCAGTGTATGATTGCGATGGTTTGGCAGTTGGTATTAACATGGATGATATGACCAGAATTCTCCATTTTTTGGATATTATTGGGGGGTCATTAATTCCTGTGCTGCTACTCAGAATCTTGAGCTTAGGGAGGATGGGTCATGTTTCAGTAAGGATTCAAATGGGGAGCTTCGTGTGTCAATGACTCTTTTGAAGTTGATTGATAACTTAATCCAATTCGATAGGTTTAAATGTCTGCTTAGTGCTGCAAATGTTTATCCAGAACTATGGTGTCGTGGTCACGAGGACTTCAACTTAGATAATAGAGTACAATACCGATTAACTGAGAACCCATGCGATTATTGTTCCTGACCTCTTTTGATTGTGTATTATCAGTCACAGAAAAAGATTGATGTACTGTTATCCTTGGACTGCTTCCATGAGGGGAGATATGTAACTGGTCACTCGAGCCTATATTTTACAAGGGTTGATTCTGGTAAAAATTACTATGAAATTTCCAAATATATGGTTGAAGCTCCAAAAAATGTCGCCCTCATTTCTCCAATTAATGTTGTTGTCCCTCCTAGAAACACTGGGCTTGATCCTTCTCAAATAAACTTCTTCCAGGTTCTTAATATCCCAACTAAAATTAACAAAGGGACTGTAGAGATTATTACTTCGGTGGATTTGATCAAGAAGGGTGACAAGGTTGGTTCTTCTGAAGCTGCCCTTCTGGCAATGCTAGGTTTGAGGTCGTTTTCATATGGTCTTATACTGCAGTCAGCCTATGACAATAGTTCTCTCTCTAGTCCAAAGGTGCTTGTTCTCACTGTGGATGATAGTGTTGCCAAGTTTGCTAATGGGGTGGCCAATAGCGCTTCCTTGACCCAGGCCGAGCAAGTGAAGAAGTACTTGAAGTATCCAGTCAAGTTTGTTGTTGCAGTATACATAATAGCTCTTCGATTTTTGGTAACCCATTCAAACCTCATCATTCATTGCTTGACGAGTGGTAATCAAAAACTGAATATTTACCCGAGGATTTAAAGATTGAAGATATTTTGCATGCTATAGAAGGATGGAGTGACAAATATATGATTGGGAAAGGCAAGCATGACACAGTTTACAGGATAGAATCTGTGAAATCAACAAAGAGTTGGGCTGTAAAAAGAGTGGATTTGTTTGAGACAAACTTTAGCTTAAAGATAAGAACAGTGAGTTTGCTTGGACACCGAAATATGGTGAAAATGGTTGGCTACTACATCAAAGATAAACAAGGCTTCATGGTGACTGAGTACAAAAGGAAATATGCATTAGATCAAAAGGAATTAGAGGGATATATCAAGTGGGCCTCTATTCCAAGCAACTCCTTAATGCTTGTTATTTATCTGTTAAAGTTGTGTGCATATATGGTGAAAGAAAATGGCCAATTTAAGGATGAATTTGTCACTATGGGAGGTGTTTCACTATTTGAGAATTCTGTTGGGACTATGGAGAGCTGCATTAGTAATTACACTATGATGGGGATAAATGTTGAAAGTCTTTCTAAAATATTGAAAAAGCTAGTGGAGCTGCTTGCTTGTAATACTACTTCCATTGTAAAAGATGGTACTAAGTTTATCATTGTATTGTCCCAAGCAATTTATATAGAAGTATGTAAATCAGTAAGGGATAGTTTAGTTGTGATAGACTTATGCAGTTGCATCACTATGGCACTCCGTGCTATTGCAACCAACTTAAAGATTGGAATGCTGAATATAAATGCACTAGTAGTAAGTATGCATGTAGCTTTTATCCTCGTCAATTGCAAACGTGGGATTTATGTACTGATGGAAGATGGGCATGTGGGACTTTTAGACTTGGCTGAACATGGGGAGTTCACCTTGCTAGAGCATTCTCGTATTGTCCACAGTGTTTTTATTTCTTTGGTTCTTCAGTGTAATAATGTACCATGCATTGATGTCCTTATCATATTGCTAGTATATGCAGTTACTACAGGACTCTACCACAAACATTACAAGGCTGCAGAATATGGAATGCTTCTACATAAATATGGAAAATAGACTACTGATGCATACGACCTGGCGACTTTAACAAAAAAGATACATGTTCGTTCCCCCTCTCGTCGACAGCTTCTTAATTTTCTGGTAAGATCAATTGAAGGAATCGAGGGTGCTTATATTATTTTTAATATCAAGTCGGGGACTATTTTGATTGGCAGTTGTTCCAGACAGAAAATTGCAAAATCAGTTAATGAGCACATTGGCTTAAAATGGAATACTTCCACCTTGACAAGGCTGATGTTGGGGTAACAGAGCTCAGTAACTCCTAAGGGCTGATATTCATAAAGAGATTTGGTTCATGGGGAATAAACTTCTTTGGGCTGATAGTGACTCGATTCTGCAAAAAGGATAGTGACTTTGTCAATACAGCAGTAGTACTTATTGATGAAATTCATCTAGTGAATGATTTTTGTTGAGGAGCTTTACACACAATTGTTAACAGAATCAAGATGTTGCTTTTTAAGCTTGGAACGAGATTAATTAATTAAGTACTCCAGCTACAGCACTTGGAGAAGAAACAAGAGTTGTGAAGTTGAATACTAAAGGTGGTAGCTACAATTCAAAAACAAAAAAAAAGTAGAGAGAGGATCATGGGAAAATCATCTTTTTTTAAGGAAAGTGGTTAGCATGAAGTTCAATTTTGAATAAGTTGGTCAATTGGCCAATAAAGTCTTGACACATGACGATGTTACATGTTGTCAAGATTCTATCATTGGCCAATCGATTGGCGAATCCTTTTTTTAAGTATCTGCCATTATGGTTGCATTACCATGTCAAGTAACGATATAACAAGCATTTTGCACAATGAAACAGTTTGTTCAACTCCACCTTGAGGGCAAGGTGGATTTTAAAGGGGGGAGTATTGTTATGAATTATTTCAGTAGGATGATATTTGGTAATCCAACAGTGGAGATCAATACTTTATTTAAAATTGGAAAAGTAAAGTCATATGAAATTAATAATTTCTTTTTATCAATATTCCCTTAGTACAGCAAAATGAGACTCCTACTTTTTATTTAGTTAATTTAAAAAAATTGGGTTAAATGTTTTTTCAATCATCGTACTATAGGTCAACTAACAGATGGATAACTAAACTTTTTTTTCTTACAGTCAACTCATTATACTCGATTTTACTAACAAAAATTAAAAAAACCGTTAAGTCAAAGGTTGACTTAACTGAAATGTGACGTGACAGCTGACTTGTCTTTAAAAAAAATATACGTGGCAGTTAGTATGCGACGTGACAGTGATAATGTGGATTTGGAGGAAAAAAAATTTATGAAAAAATGAAAAAAAATATTTTAAAGTATAATATAAATTATAAAAATTAGCCAAAAAACCAAGAAAATAAATAAATAAATAAAAATAAATATTTTTAATAAAAAATTTAAAAGCAGTTTTTTTATTAAAAAAAATTTAAAACACATTTTTTAATAAAAATAATTATTTTTAATAAAAATAAAACAATGCAGTTTTTTAATAAAAATAAAAAAAATGTAGTTTTTTTAATAAAATAATTAAAAGTCAGTTTTTAATAAAAAAAAAATGCGATTTTTTAAATAATTTTTTTTTATTAATTATTAAAAATTTAACAGTTAATTTTTTAAAACTGTTAATTTAACAGTTAATTTTAAAACTGTTAATTTTAATTTTTAAATTTAACAGTTAATTTAACTATTAATTAATTTTAAAACTGTTAAAAATTTAACAGTTAATTTTTTAATTAAAAAATTGCATTTTTTTAATTTAAAAAAACTGTTTTAGAGATTAAAAAATTGCATTTTTAAATCTGTTAATAGTTTAAAGAGTTTTTTTATTATTAAAAAAAATGCATTTTAAATCAACCTTGACTTAAAAAAATTATTTATTTTTTTATAATAAAATTAATCTGTTAATTTTTTTTATTATAAAAAAACTGCATTTTTAACAATTATTTTATTAAAAAATTCAGCGTTTTATTGTTTTTTAATAAAAAAAGAAAAAAAATTATTACAAAAATTGCATTTTTAACAATTATTTTATTAAAAAATTCAGCGTTTTGTTTTTAACAGTTAATAAAAAAGAAAAAATTTAGTAAAAAAATTGCATTTTTTTTATTAAAAAAAACTGACTTTTAATTATTTTTATTAAAAAAACTACATTTTTTATTTTAATTAAAAAACTGCATTTTTTTATTAAAAATAATTATTTTATTAACAAAAGCTAAGTTTTAATTTTTTTAAATAAAAAAAAAAAATAATTATTTTTATTAAAAAATGCGTTTTAATTTTTTTTTAATAAAAAAAAAGCGCTTTTAAAATTTTTATTAAAAATAATTATTTTTATTTATTTATTTATTTATTTTCTTATTTTTTTGGCTAATTTTTATAATTTATATTATACTTTAAAATATTTTTTTCCATTTTTTCATAAAAAAATTCCTCCAAATTCACATTATCACTCGCATACTAACTGCCACTGTAAGACCCCAACTTATTATTAATGAAATTTAATTTTCTCTATTTATTATTTTGAAATAGTAAGAGTTGATTTGATTAATGTGGATAGTTATGGGTAAAATCACGCAAATATTTCAAAATAAGCAAGTGGTTATAAAATATTCATTTGTTGTCGGAGAATATTCGTTTGGTGCGTGGAATATTCTTGTTGTTTGAGGGAATATTCGTGCGACTAGTAGCTTCTTTTATGGGCCCCATAACTGAAAGCGATTGGATGAAGAAAACAGACAAATATAAGTTGTTTAAAAATAACGGCGTAGTTATTCACCAATTATCTTTATTAAAAATACTCGGTTAAAACACAAGAAGATTACCTGTGTATTGCACCAATTATTGATTCTTACGTAAGAAGGCACTACTCGATAATGGTTACGATAATTACGCTCGAGATTTTATTGATTTAATAATTCTTTGCGTTGATATTTTATATTGTTGTTGTTTCAATAATTGTCATTACACAATATTTTTCATTATCGAAGGAATAATAATTCATATTATCTGAATAATATTATTAGATAACATTATTGGCAATGTCTAGAAAGTTTTGTCTAAGGAGAGGTTTGGTCACCTAATTGCAAGCGCCAAAGAGTGAGAAATTCTTATTAGAAAGCCCCTCTTTCCTTTAACCTGCACGGTTGTCAATATTGTGATTACAGTAATATTATTTGTGAATAATTAATTATTGATTCATACGATGAGAAAAATATTGATTTTATGTGGATATAGATGGAGAAAATTTTTAATGTGACAATTGTTAAAAATTAATTTTTTTTTTGATAAAATAATTATTTAAATATATTATTATATTTTAATAATATAATAATGATGATATTTTTACGATGAATGTGGGATATATGAGTATATGTGAAGGAGGAGAGTATTTTTGTTACCAAAATATTTAAAGCATGTTTTATGTGTCATGGACCCCATTTCTTGATCTGAAATTTGATTATAGCACGTAAAATCGCTTGGTTTGTGAATTTCGGTCAATTTCATTTTGAAATTTGGAAAAACTTCTTCAGAAAGTTGTAGAGAATTTAATTTCCTATAAAAAGTCATGAGTTTCAATTTTCCGACAAAAGGTTATTTATTGTGAATTATTGAAGTTCAAGCTCAAAATAATTGATTTTGGAAGTTTAAAATATTTTAAATAACAAAAACGTTTTTTTCATTATGGTGTGTTACATGTGTGTTGAATGAGTGAATTCGATTCTTGGAAGGTTAGGCGTATGAAAATTTAATTTATATATTAATATTATATTAAATTTTACGCTTTGAATGTTCTAAACATTTTCCTATAAATAGGGTGTTTAGGTTGTGAGACCCTAGATTTTATCAATAAATATTTAAATTTTGTCGAAATAATTTTTAATATTATGGTGTGAATTTGAGATAATATTATAGTTGTGGGTAGTATTTATAAATTTTGCAAAGTATGCGATTGGTTATATTATATTCGATTGGTCGGGGAATATTCGGTTTAGCGGGGAATATTCGTACAGCAACTACCAATCATTGGTGGACCCACAACATAATTATTGTCGGATTGAGAAAAACGACAAAAATATTTTATTGAAATAACGGCGGAAGTTTTACTGGTTGATCTTTGTTGAACTACTTTAGTAAAAGTACGATGTCGTGTGGTTGCATAGTAGCGCGGTATTGATTATCGATGCTTATGTGAAAAGTCACTCGGTTTGATTCTATTATTGTCGATTAATAATATGAATTATTATAGCGATAATGACGTTTTGTTTTATTATTATTAACGTAATAAAATGTAAACATCTTTTATATAAAATGTATTAATACTTTATTAAAGTTATTACATAAATAGAATATATTATATTTTATTATGCATAGTGTTGCATAGTGTTTTGCATAGTGTTTGCATAGTAAAATGTTTTTATATAAATAGAATATATGATATTTTATTTAAAAGATTTTGCTTTAAATATGGATGGAGTTAAAAAAATCATGATCTGTGGCACAATATAAAATAAACAATACAACTTTTGTTATTACAACAAGAAACTTATTCTGACTTTATTACAAATATTATCTTCTGTTTAAATAAATATTATCTACAGACATAAATCTCGTAATCACATTTTTATTGATACATTATTTTACAAAATGGTGAGGACTACTAAACAATCCTTTCTAAAACCTTCATTCCATACCCCCAGACTGCGTGACTCATTATATTCTCGCCTCACGAGAAGAATGGAACAAAAAGGAAAAGGTGAGCTCAACTAGCTTCAAGATAAAGAATATTATGACTAAGATAATATACAACAAATTATCGTTAGTCTTCAACAGAGGAAAAATCGATAGAATACAATAGGCAACAAGTTTCGGATCAATATTCGTAGCTGAAATAATAATTCATAGAAGAGTTACGTAGAGAATGAAATCTACTATAATCTATGAATTTAACGGTCCATCATCAATATTTTATCCACTCAGAACATCAATCAATATTCATCTCAATCAAATATTCATCTTTGCACTTACAGCCAAAGATATTCATCAATCGGTCGTGTTCATCTCAACACCGCTCATCTTTTACTTCTGACAGCCAAAGATATTCATCGATTAATTATGTTTCATTTAAACACTGCTCATCTTTGCACTACTGGCCAAAGATATTCTTCAAAATCATTCATCTTTGCACCTACTGCCGAAGATATTCAATAATATCATCATTTAAGACCGAGGATGATGAAAAATATTTTTAAAGAAACGAATCCAAAGTGAAACAAAATGACAAGGATTAAGGATTAATGATTCGTGTACTTTGTTTTATCCATGTCCAACAATACCTCAAAAATAATCATAGTGGTGTAAAATTCAAGAATGATCAAAACATGGATACAATCAAAGCTAGTATCCGAATAGATATTTTGGATGAAAAGAAGAAATTTTATTTTTCTATGAATAGTCTTGTATCGTGAATAGTCTTGATATCGTGAATAGTCAACAGTATCGTGAATAAGTAACTCAAACACCAAAAGATAGAAATTCCACAAAAAAAAAAACATTTTCACGCTTCATGAATAGTACTCGTGAATAGTAACTCGTGAATAAGAACTCATGAATAGTAACTCGTGAATAAGTAACTCATGAATAGTAACCCCGAGCATGAAAAAGTTCCAAATTTGATAAAAACTTCGATCAACATTTCAAAGATAATGATATCAAGAAATAATATCATTCTGAAAAAAAAAAAAAATAATATCCCTTACCTCAAAGAATCAAGATTTCTTGGAGGAAGGAAAGGTCGGAAGTGATCTTTGAATGAAACTTGTCTTTTAAGCAAGAACTCTCAAAGTATCTAAATACTCACAAAATACGCCAACAATATATAGAGAGAAAGAGAAAACTTTGTTTACGGTGTGATTTTCAATTCTAACTTAGCCCTCTGTTTATAGGAAAATGTTAGCCGTAAAAGCGAGACTTGACCTCTTTACACTGATGGCTTTACTCGCTTTACTATTGCCACCCACCACATTTGAAATAAAATTCAGCACATTTCTTC
This sequence comes from Panax quinquefolius, assembly GCA_020205615.1. Lineage (NCBI taxonomy): Eukaryota > Viridiplantae > Streptophyta > Magnoliopsida > Apiales > Araliaceae > Panax > Panax quinquefolius. Next base: position 18,953,739 of record CM035171.1, read on the forward strand.
ACCAACCACAAGTGGGGCCCACTCAATTCTAGAATTTTCCACCAAAATCAATTATAACCCTAATTTCCTAATCAGACACCTCTTAAAATTCATAACAAATCATTCGTGCATTTTAACGGTTCAAAATTTGTGGACATATACTCAACTTATGTATGTATAACATACCCAAAAATTACCACAATCCAACGGTCGGATTAAAAATTAAACCCCGCAATATATCTCAAAACCCCCGATTTAATTTTTAATACCTCGAACGGTAAAAAATCGATAAAACACCTCAACAATAATTTCTTCATTTATAACCACATAAATAAATCCATCATTTATATCCACATAAAATAAATATTTCTTTATCATATGAATCAATAATTAATTATTCACAAATAATATTACAGAATCACACAATTATGCATAACCGGTAGTTCGAGGAAAGAGGGGCTTTCAGATAAGGATTTCTCCTTCTTGGTAGCGCAATTAGGTGACCAAACCTCTCCTTGACGAAACTTTCTAGACATTGCCAATAATGCTATCTAATAATATTATTCAAATAATATGAATTATTGATCGATAATGGAGATAATAATGCAAAGACAATTATTGAACAAAGATAATATAAAATATCAACGCAAAGAATTATTGAATCAATAAAATAAAATATTGAATAATAACTCACTGTGAAAATTATTGAGTAGTGCCTTCTACGTAAGGATCAATAATTTAACAATCTCATGCAATACTGGTAATAACTCTTGTCTTGACAGACATCGTATTTTAACCAACGGTATTCCAATGTCTTAACTTGTAATAACTTCTGTAGTTATTTTAACCAACTTATATTTGTCGTTTTCTTCATCCAATCGCTTTTCCAGTTTATGGGCCCACACATGGCCATTTAGCAGTAAATCACGAATATTCCCAAACGATCTGAATATTCCACGACCAAACGAATATTCAAACAAAATGAATATTTTATAACCACTTGCTTATTTTGAAATATTTGTGTATTTAACCCTTAACTATCCACATTAATCAAATCAACCCTTACTATTTCAAAATAATAAATAAAGGAAATTCCTTTTTATTTTAAAAAATTTCTGGGTCTTACAAAATCAATCTGGACCGTTTCATGGATTAATTACTATGCGTTCTATTTTCCTATAAATAGAAGCTCATTCCTTCATTATTTTCTTACGAATTCACCAAACTCTAGAGAGAAATTATGAGAGAGAAGCTATAGAGAGAAAATCTATGAGAGAAGAAGAAGAGTATTCGGTACTCACTACTTGGATATCCAAAGTCTTTTACGGTGAGGGATATTATTCTTTTGTATTCAAAAAGAGAACTTCATTATTCCATTTCTTCATTGTTACATTGGAATAACTTTTGTATCTGTGAAATACCCTATACTTGGTGACATTCTTCTATTATTACTGTCTTTATTATTCCGTTGGAACATCCATGCATCAGGCTTTACGCTTGGACACGGTTCCGCCTTTTTATTATTACATCTTTATTATTCTCGCTGGAATATCACATGCGTGTGTTTTACACCGGACACGGTTCCATCTTTATTATTCTCAGTATTTATTATTCTATTGGAATAACTTTGTCATGAAGTCTGCATGCATAGTGATTTCTGTTGTTATTACATTCTTTTTATTACATTGGAACATCCATGCGGTTGAATTTCACTGACACGGTTCCGTTATTATTATTCTGTTGGAATAACTTTTATCATCTGAAATCTGCATGCGTGGTGATTTTTTTTTGTTATTCCATTCGTTATTATACTCGGTTGGTTGAAATTTTGACTTATATACTCCATGAAATTAGTGAAATATCCTTGATATTTGCGGCTTCATCCAATATTTTTCATGGAAATATTCTTCCGAGCATTCTTGAATTTTACTTTACTACAGCAAAGATCATGTTGTCAATTTGGACATTATTAGTTCTTGGATAAATTAATTCTTGAACTTGTTTATTGAATTATTATGTCATTGACATCATCCTCGTGTTATATTATGTTGAAAGTCATCTTTGGCTTACGTGCATAGATTGACTTAGTATGATTATGACGAGGATTATTCGGTATAATCATGACTGTTATAAATGATGTGATAAAAGTCCTCGATGGCACATAAAGCATTGATGAATAGTTTTTGGTATGATTATGACCGTGGTTTATTCGGTATATAGTCATGCCCATTGATGATTTAATGAAAATTCTTGGCCGTGAATGCGAGGATGATTAGATGTGGTGGAATATTTATTAAAGTGAGTCTCAATATATAAAGATGATGAAAAACCTTTTAAATCATAAAAGATAGTAGATTTTATTTTCTACTTGACTCTTTTAATGGATTCTTTGGTTCATTGTAGTTAAACTTGATGTTCATTATATTTTATCGGGTTTAACACTTTATTGTGGCTAATGATAATTTATTCTGCATTATCTTAGTCATAATATTTCTTCTTGAGCTAGTTGAGCTCACCCTTTCTTTCACCATTATTCTCTTGAGAAATGAGAATATAAATTGGGGACGAGTCGGGGAACAGGAGTAATGGTCGAGAGGATAGCATTAGTAGTCCTCACTATTCTGTGAAATCTTGTGATAATAATTGTAATGAGGACTCCTTTTGAGTTTGTATAATATCTAGTAGACAATATTTGTATTCAAACTCACGGTTTATATCGTATTGTATACGGCACGATTACATTAGTAAGTTGTATTTAAATTACGTACCATGTATCGACTACCCAAGATGGGTGATATATACCTAATTTTGGGGTGTCACGATTTGGTATCGAGCTTAGGGATATGATCCACAGGCTAAGATGTGAGATAAGAACTAGGAGGGGAGAGATGGGAAATTCCTTCGCTAGTATGACCTACCTAAGTTTATTTGGTATTTAATTGGTTGGTGGGTGTATAGGGATAATATGTGACATGTTAATTAACCCTTGTTTTGTGGCGGTGATTTGAAAATGGCATCCCAAAAAATGTTGAGATAAGCGATGGAGCACATAAGGCCGCTTGAGTCTCCACGGATCAATAATCGAGGATAATGTGCGACGGGATGGCGATAATCCTCCCCAAACAACAACACCGATCAAATGACGAACGACGATGCGTTTAGGAGTTTTTAAATTAAATACGACATCGAATTTGGCGGCTCACCTGCTCATAAAGCGGTGAAAATAATGGCAACCCACGATTGGTCATCATTAGCGAGTTCAAGGAGCTGGGACCACCGGAGTTTTTGGGAAAGCGAGAACCACTTAAGGCGAAGACGTGGTTAAAGCGAGATCACCAAGATATTTGATGTCTTGGGATGCTCGGAAGAGCAAAAGGTTCCATTTACCACCTTTATGTTGCGTGAAGAGGCGGTTCTTGGTGGGAATCAGTAAAAGCGTACCAGGCCGACATACTCAAGATGTCTTGGGAGAAGTTCCAAGAGTCGTTCAACGACAAGTACTTTCCGAAAGTATTCGTCACATGAAGGAGGTGGAGTTTATCAAGTGAAGCAAAATAATATGGCCGTGTCACGATATGAGGCTAAGTTTGCCAAGTTATCTCGGTTTGCATCCCATTTGATCGATAATGAGGAGCGAATGACGCGAATGTTTTTAAGAGGTTTGAAACCCGATATACGTCAATACCTAATTTCTCATAAACTTTGTTTGTATTCAGATATTGTGAATAGGGCTCAGTTATTGGAGCGCGATAATGAGTCAACCTGACCAAAAGGTAACGACCACAACAACACAATAATAATCGTATTACAAGTGGCAACGGCCATCTGAACAACGATAACCATCGTGGGGAAATTATCATTTAAATGGTAACCATGGCCAAGATAATAGGAATGGAAATTTCAAGAAGAGGAAATTCAACAATGATGGAAAGACGTCAAGACCAAAGACCCGTTGTTAAGGAAGGAGAAACGACCACCTATCATATGTTTCAAATGCGGAGGAGGGACATATCGGTCAAACCGCACGATGTCATCTAAAGCGTGTTATAATTGTGGAAAAGAAGGTCACTTAGCCCGATTTTGTCGTTCACCAAGACAAGTTCAACTAGGATGGAGGCACCAAAGACCGATTCAAGAAAAGTCAAAATCGGTAGTGTAAGGAGAGCATTTTTTCGTGACTTCTCAAAAAGCGAGTAACGAACGAAGTTAGCACGAGTTAGTTAATTATAAATTACGAAGTCTATACCTTATAAGATAATCTGGTTCTACCCATTATTTTATATCTCTTGCTTTACGTTCAACGTTTAAATTTGACTCAGGAGAAGTTAGACTTTGACTTATTGGTTGAAACTTCGTTAGTAGGAGCCTTTGTTACCTCTCTTGTTTTTTAAATCTTGTTTGATTCAAATAAACACTTTCACGTTACTTGTCGATCTTATTTTTTTAAAATACTGGCCTTGATGTGATTTTAGGAATCAATTGGTTAACTAATCATCATGCTTTTAAATAAGGTTATTAGCTTTTATATTCATAACCAACTTTGTTGTGCGAATTCAAGTAACCAAACCATTAAAATCAATCATTGTCATATCGAGCCATAAGAAAGATCCTGAACCTTTCGTTGTTGACTTCCTTGTGTGGAATGCACCAGAGGCGGACTTTCTCTAGGCGACATCATGAAAGAAGATGGCGAGTTGATAGGCATCATTATGAGGTGCTATCTGGGTTAAAGGATAGAAGTCACAGTTGGTATCAATGTGACGTATTATCCAAGTTTTGGATGAGAGTCACAGTTTTGAATGATATTTCTATCATTAATAAATTTCTTGACGTATTCTTGAAGACTTTCTAGCCTACCCTAGAGCGTGAAATCAAATTTTGTATTGACCCAAAGATAAAAAATCCATTTCTTAAACCTCAAATATTTCTTCAACTAAAAGGATCTGTTTACGTGGATTATGATGAAAGTCATAATAAAAGCATTGGACTAATGAAAATCATGGGTATACGTGGTATTAGTAAGTGTTATAATGAGTTATGTTGGTTATTATGAGAAAACATGAAAGTTTCTTAGAAATCACAAAGAGTTGAAAATCAAATTTTGTGAAAAACGTAACATGAAATTCAATTAACCATATCTCCTAATATATTTTGAATTTTTCAGTGTGGTCAAGTTCTAGAGTTAGATCTATGAGTTTTGTAGCATCTCCAAGTGGAATCACTGGAAAAGGTGTTGTAGATTTACGTGTGGACCCATTTTAATAAAGAATGAAAAAAGTGGAAATTTCAAAAAGCCTACTGATTTTTTTTAAAAGGGCATTTTCGGCCACTTAAATTATGAGAAAAATTCTAGCCTTTTGGGAAATGAAAGTATATGGTATAAGGTAACTCCTGTCCAAAATGAGCTTATTCGACTTAAAATGAGCAAGTTATGACCATTTCAATATTTAGGTTTTTCCGATTTAAAAACGATATAACCGGAGTTCTACAATTCCGATGACCATGAAATTTAAACTGAGGCTCACATTAACATGTGTAAGGTCCCCTTAAGATTTGGAAATTTCTGGAGTTAACCTTGAGGTAGCTAATTTCTTAAGGAATTAATTAGAAATTGATTTTTGAAAAATAGTAAATGAATTTTAAAAATTTCGAGAAAAATGTATGTTCATTATGGGACTATATTATGCTAAATCCCAGAAAAGAAATATATTTGGGACTAATTTGGTATTTTTATGAAAATAGTTTAATTACTGAACATATGAGTTAAATATGTTATGTGAAGTAACAAAGTTGAAAATAGGATTTTATGGCTAGAGAATCCTATATAGAGTATATGCATATTTTTTTTTTGATGAGGATTTAATCATTGGTGATGATATCTTATGAGTATGACATTTTGAATGATTAAATGCATTATATGGTAAAAGCGTAAACAATTGAAATAAATTGTTTATAAATTTAAGTGATTAAAATATTGTTATAATATTAATGATATTAGATTATGAGATTATTAAATGATTGATAACATGGGGATATTCTTGAATCTGGATAAATTATATTATAAATGTTTAATATTTATCCTTTATCTCATTTGATTGATTCTTTATATCATTATCCTCATGCTTATATTGTGTTGAAAGTCATCTACGTGGCTTTACGTGCATAGATGGACTTGGTATGATTATGATCGAGGATTGTTCTATATAATCATAACCGTAATTGAAAACACGATTATCTTTGTACGTAGTGCATGGATAATTTGTGGTCGTGATACTAATGAATACACGATTATCTTTGGTAGTAGTCATGGATAATTTATTGGTCGTGATACTAATGAATACACGATTATCTTTGGTAGTAGTGCATGGATAATTTGTGGTCGTGATACTTAATGAATACACGATTATCTTTGTACGTAGTGCATGTTAGGTTTGTAATATTCTTGAACGCAATCAAATTGCAAAAATTAAGCGAAAGCGTGTAAAATAAGAGTTTAAATTTTTTTACAAACCATATACCCGGATCACCCTTTATGCACAATTATTAATTAAACGAAAAGATAAAGAATAAAATCATACCCTTTAAGATCGAGGCTTCCTCGTGTATTCAAGTTCACCTCCAAATCCTTTCGCGTTCAACTTGAATCCACCGGGTTTTGTTCCTTCCTTTGATCAACGTTAACCACCCATATGTTTGGCCTCTGAGGTGATCCACCAGGAAGAAGAAAATTCAAGAAGAAGAATCTTGGCTCAAAAAACCCTAGTTTTTCTATCTCTATAGAAAAGAGCGTCTTCTCCAACAAATTGGAATTATTACGTATTATTAGAAAAGTCAATGAAACCCAACACCTATAATAAGACTCCTCTTATTTATAGATGTGGGCCACCCACCTTAACAATTAAGGAATTGGGTTTTATTTAATTAATTAAATTCTTTTAATTAATTAAGCTCCCTAATCTTATTAGGGATAATTAATTAAACTCCTTTAACTCGATTTTCCCTCCTAATCCTATTAGGAATAAATGAGAGTACTTATATTAAATTAATTCCTAAACTCTTTTAGAAATTAAAATAATAATAATTGTAATAATATTAATAAGACTCCTCTTTATTAATTTATATTTAATATTTCTAAAATATTAAATAATAAATATTAAGCTATTTAATTTATTCTATCACCATAGATTAAATTAAATATACTTAACATATTATTACGATTATGCCATTAACTTCTTAAATAATTATTCTTCCTTTTATGGTGTGACCCTTTGGGTTCTCCATATTAAACCTATTGTGAATAAATCAATTAGAACAATTCTAATCTTATTTAAATAAATAAATTAAACAATTAATTTATTTAAATAAATAATATTTATTCTACAATAGGATAAGCCTCCCTAAATGATCAACGATTTTCCGGATAATACTGATTTCAACATTAATCATAAAAGAACCTTTGAGTAAATAGTTACCGTGCAATTCAATCCTTCCACCATACAATGTCCCAATTAAATATAAGACATGGAATTCTTTGTGAAGTCTTATTTTATTTAATTATATGTATTTCGATCCTTAAATGCATGAACTCCAAATAATGCAAATTAGAAACTCCTTTCTAATTTCATTCTTAACCAAGGACTACTAGGTTGTCATTTATCGAATCACATAGGACATTTCTCTTCTTTATTATAAGTGGTAGATTCTTTATTGATCATACATTATCTCCATGTATAACTTATTATACCCAAGCATACCCTTTAATATACCCTAAGGGTCTTAAGGAATAAGTCAAAGTATAACTCATCATACACAAGATACTATGATGATCTCAAGTCCAAGGATTACTTGTACTACTATCACTACAGAATTCCTATTGACAAAAAGTAAAACTCCATTAGGTATTCCTTAGCGAGCCACGTTCGATGAACTTATTCTCTAATAAGCACTCTACATACTTGCTTTTAGTGTCTCCACACAAATGATCATGAGATCAATCATCCTCATCCATGAGCAAGAAGACGTATGTACCAATCTATCCGGATTCACTAATCCCCAATTTAGTAATCCAACGATTGGGAACTATTTTAGTTTTAAGCTTTCTAAGAATTTAGATCTCATTAGAATGATCATCATCATTATTCTAAAAGCATTGCTTAAAACTATGGGTTTATCACATATTATAAAACAACATCATGTAGATAATTAAAAGCCTTTAATAAATTAATACTTTTTATTAATAAATGAATAAGATTGTTACAAAGTATATGCTTTATCATCAAACATGATTGGCTTTTATATGCATATTACTTTCGGTCGTGGATAATTCGTGGTCGTGATAATAAAGAATATCCTTGGCACGTAGTGCGAGGATGATTCGATGATGTGGATTAATTATTGATCCGAGAGTCTCAAAGATGAAATATTAATTCATGGATGTGGTAAAAGTCATCTTTGGTAGTAGTACATTGATGGACTTGGTATGATTATGACTGAGGATTATTCGGTATAATCATGGTCAGTAATTAAAAACACGAATATCCCCGGCCAAGAAGGTGCATGGATAATTCGTGGTCGTGATACTATTAAGTCGAGTCTCAAAGATTATTGGTTTTATGATTTGTATATCTTTGGCCCAGGTGCAAAGATGAATTGTTAATGAATATCTTTGGGGGATTGCAAAGATGAATTTAATGTTTTCAACGATAAAGGTATTCAAGGTATCCTCACCTCTTATTATACCAGTGTCGTACCCTAATTTCGAGGGCTAAATTCCATAAGGAGGAGATTGTGAGACCCAGATTTTATCAATAAAGATTTAAATTTTGTCGAAATAATTTTTTAATATTATGGTGTGAATTTGAGATAATATTATAGTTGTGGGTAGTATTTATAAATTTTGCAAAGTATGCAAGTGGTTATATTATATTCGATTGGTCTGGGGAATATTCGGTTTAGCGGGGAATATTAAGTACAACTACTCAATCATTGGTGGACCCCACAACAGAATTATTGTCGAATTGAGAAAACGACAAAAATATTTTATTGAAATAACGGCGGAAGTTTTACCGTTGATACTGTTGAACTACTCGGTAGTAAAAGTACAGTAATACGTGTGGTTGCATAGTAACACATGGTATTGATTATTGATGCTTATGTGAAAAGTCACTCAGTTTGATTCCATTATTGTCGATTAATAATATGAATTATTATAGCGATAATGACGTTTTGTTTTATTCAGTATTATTAACGTAATAAAATAGAAATATCTTTTATATAAAATGAAATACTTTATTAAAGTTATTCTATAAATAGAATATATTATATTTTATTATGCATAGTGTTGCATAGTATTTTGCATAGTGTTGTATAGTGTTTGCATAGTAAAATGTTTTTATATAAATAGAATATATGATATTTTATTTAAAAGATTTTGCTTTAAATATGGACCGTCGATTAAAGTAAATCAATCTGGACCGCTTCATGGATTAATTACTATGCATTCTATTTTCCTATAAATAAAGCTCATTCCTTCATTATTTTCTTACTTTAATTCACCGAAACTCTGAGAGAAAATTATAGAGAGAAGCTATAGAGAAAATCTATAGAGAAAGAAGAAGAGTATTACGGTACTTCACTACTTTGATATCCAAAGTGTCTTTTTTACGGTAAGGGATATTATTCTTTTGTATTCAAAAGAGAACTTCATTATTCCATTTCTTCATTGTTCGCTGGAATAACTTTGATATCTGTGAATACCCAATACTTGGTGACATTCTTCATTATTACATCTTTATTATTCCGTTGGAACATCCTCATTTCAGGCTTTCTGCCGGGACTGGTTCCGCCTTTTTATTATTCTGTTGGAATATCCCATACGTGTGTTTTACACCGACCGGGTTCCATCTTTATTATTACTCATTTATTATTCCGTTGGAATAACCTTTATCTCATCTGAAGTACCGCATGCATGGTGATTTCATTGTTATTCCATTCTTTATTATTACATTGGAACATCCTGCTTGCGATTGTGAATTTCACCTGACCTGGTTCCGTTATTATTATTCTGTTGGAATAACCTGTCTATGCGAAGTACCGCATGCGTGGTGATTTTTTTTTTGTTATTCCATTCGTTATTATACTCAGTTGGTTGAAATTTTGACTTCTATACTCCATGAAATTAGTGAAATATCCTTGATATTTGCGCTTCATCCAGTATTTTTCATGGAAATATTCTTCTGAGCATTCTTGAATTTTACTCTACAAAGCAGTATCATGTTGTCAATTTGGACATTATTAGTTCTTGGATAAATTAATTCTTGAACTTGTTTATTGAATTATTATGTCATTGACATCATCCTCATGTTATATTATGTTGAAAGTCATCTTTGGCTTACGTGCATAGATTGACTTAATATGATTATGACCAAGGATCATTCGGTATAATCATGACCTGTTATAAATGATGTGATAAAAGTCCTCAGTGGCCTGTAAAGCATTGATGAATAGTTTTTGGTATGATTATGACCAGGGTTTATTCGGTATAGTCATGACCATTGATGATTTAATGAAAATTCTTGACCGTGGTACAGGGATGATTAGACGTGGTGGAATATTTATTAAAGCTAAGTCTCAGCTATAACAGTGATGAAAAACCTTTTAAATCATAAAAGATAGTAGATTTTATTTTCTACTTGACTCTTTTAATGGATTCTTTGGTTCGTTGTAGTTAAACTTGATGTTCATTATATTTTATCGCTTTAACAACTTTGTGTAGGCTAATGATAATTTATTCGCATTATCTTAGTCATAATATTTCTTCTTGAGCTAGTTGAGCTCACCCTTTCTTTCACTTCATTCTTTCTTCGTGAAATGAGAATATAGGCGGGACGAGTCGGGGGAACGGAGTAATGGTCCGGAGGATAGCATTAGTAGTCATCACTATTCGTGAAATAAAGTGATAATAATTGTAATGAGGACTCCTTTTGAGTTTGTATAATATCTAGTAGACAATATTTGTATTCAAACTCACGCTTTATGTCGTATTGCATACAGCGCAGTTACATTAGTAAGTTGTATTTAAATTACATACCATGTATCCGACTACCCAAGATGGGTGATGTATACTTAATTTTGGGGGTGGTCATATAGGTTAGAATTGAAAATTACACCGAAAAACTGAAGTTTTCTCTCTATATTATCGAGCGTATTCTTGTGAGTATTTTGAGTATATTTTGAGTATTGCTATACGGTGCAAGTTCAAGTCATAAACTATATCCGGTGTTTTAAATTAAAGTCTTGATCTTTCGAGGTAAGGGATATTTTTTTTTAATGATATTATTTATTCTAATATCATTATCTTGGAAAGTATTGATCTGAACTTTTAATCAAATTTGGAACTTTTAGTGTTTGAGATTCTTATTCACGTATACTGCACTATTCACGTATACGATACTATTCACGAATACGGTACTATTAATCGAAAAATAAAAATTTTCCTTTTCGTCCAAAATATCTATCCTGGATACTAGCTTTGATTGTATCCATGTTTTGATCATTCTTGAATTTTACACCACTATGATTATTTTTGAGGTATTGTTGGACATGGATAAAACAAAGTACTGAATCCTTAATTCTTAATCCTTGTCATTTTGTTTCCCGGATTCGCTTCTTTAAAAATATTTTCATCATCCTCGGTCTTAAATGATGATATTATTGAATATCTTTGGCACAGTGCAAAGATGAATGATTTCGATGAATATCTTTGGCCGTAGTCAAAAGATGAACAGTGTTTAGATGAACATGACCAATGATGAATATCTTTGGCTTGTAGTGCAAAGATGAATATTTGATTCAGATATATATTGATTGATGTTACTGGGGATAAAAGATGAGCGATGAACTTTTAAATTCATACATAGAAGATAGTAGTTTTCATTCTCTACTTAACTCTTCTAATGAATTATTATTTCATTGCGAATATTGATTTAAAACTTGTTGTCTATTGTATTCTATTAGATTTTTCCCTGTTGAAGACTAACGATAATTTGTTGTATATTATCTTAGTCATAATATTCTTTACTGGGCTAGTTGAGCTCACCCTTTTCCTTTTTGTTCCATTTTTCTTCTTAGGATGCGAGAATATAAGCGAAATGCGAGTGGGAATATGGAATGAAGGTTCTAGAGAGAGTTGTTTAGTAGTCCTCACTATTTTTGTAAAATAATATATCAATAAATGTGATGAGGATTTATTTGAGTATAGATATTGTCTAGAAGATAATATTTGTATTCAAACTCACAGCTTCTTTCATTCTTGATAATAAAGTTGTAGTTGTTTACGCACTACATGTATTGACAACTCGAATGGGTGATGTATACCTATTTTTTGGGCGCCACAAATGGTATCGAGCTTAGGGATATGATATCTGGCGAGATCGGGAATAGAACTAGGAGGGAAAGACGAGTAAATCCTTCGCTAGTGTGTCCTACTAAGCTTATTTGTTAGTTAGTCAAGATATATAGGGATATTATGTGATATATTGATTTCCTTAATTAACCCTTGTTTTATGACATGATTTGAGAATGTCGATGAGAATATTAAGAATGGAAATGAGGCTGTGAAGACGCTCAGTACTCACCAACGAGGAGAAACGCAGCATGACAGTGTGATGTTTCTCTGTGAACAACACCTCCGAAAGCGGATGATAAACGAGGGGATGTTTAGAAGCTTTTTGCGATTCATGCAAAATCGACGAGGGAGACTCGTGTTCAAAATACGAGGAGGAAATGATAGCAATTCACGGGTTGTCACAATGCAAGCAGCTTCAAAGAGTTGGGACCACCAGAATTTAAGGAAAGCGGATCCGATCACGGCGGAAACATGGGTCAAGCAAATTACCAAGATATTCGATGTCTTGGGATGCACGGAGAACAGAAGGTTCTACGCCACCTTTATGTTCCGTGGCGAAGCGACTCTTCGGTGGGAGTTTGTGAAGCGTACCCATCCAAACAAGCACTCAAAGATGTCTTGGGGAGACATTTGAAACTATTTAATGACAAATACTTTCACGAAAGTGTTAATTCATATGAAGGAAGGGGAGTTTATTAGGCTGAGCGAAATAACATGGCGGTGTCTCGAAGACGAGGCAAAGTTTGCGAGAGTTATCCGTGTTTGCACCTCATTTGGTGGAGAATGAGGAACGTATGATCACGGATGTTTACGAGAGGTTTGAAACCCGATACGACAATATCTCATTTCTTATAAATTTCTCTCTATTCAGATGTTAAGCAATGGGCTCAATTATTAGAAATGAGATAACGAGTACGGTCAACCGAGGGACCACAACCAGGATAATACCGAGATAGCGATCAACAAAACAACGATAACCAAATGGAGAAAGAAAAAGATCGGACAAAAATGGTAACCACTACGGTGGTAATCATGGCCATGAAAATAGAAGAAGCGAGTCGGGAGGAGATTTTAAAAGAGGAGATTTAACAACGACCATGTGAAGACGACGGTCTTGCCGACAAAGAATCGGTTCTAAGGGAGGAGAACGACCACCGGTCGTAAAGCTATAAATGCGGAAAGAGGGACATATCACCATCAAGCGCCTACAACAGCTCAAGGTATGCTATAATTGTGGAAAAGAATGACATATCGCCGAGATTATGCAGTGGCGAAACCTAGTTCAATGGGGACGGTGACTCAAAAGATCGTCCCGTAAAAGTCAAAGTCAATTCGCCTCTGGAAGAAGCGTTTGTTGTGGTCGGGTCAAAATGCGAGAACCCAAACGAGGTGATCACGGGTAAGCTATTTATAAATTCTTGCGAAGTTTATACCTTACTTGATAACGGTCTACCCATTCATTTATCTCTCCCTGTTTGTGTTCAATGTTTAAACTTGACCAAGAAAAATTAGACTTTAACCTATCTGTGGAAACTCCATTAGAGAAACTTTCATCACATCCACTGCTTATAAATCTTGTTTGATTCAAGTTGGCACCATCACCTTACCATTGACCTTATCTCTTTAAAGATACTTGATTTTGATGTGATTTTAGGGATTGATTGGTTAACTACTCATCATGCCAAAATTGATTATTTTCGTAAGGTTCTTAGTTTTCATATTTCTAACCAACCCGTTGTATGCAATTCAAGTAACTAAACCATTAAAATCAATCAACATCATATCTAATCATAAAGCTATTCGTTTATTGAAAAAGCGGATGTCAAGCTTTCTTAGCCCATGTTATGGATTTGAATAAAGACACGTCAAATTTGAATAATATTCCTGTTGTTATTGACTTTCCCGACGTATTTCTGAAGAACTTCTCGGTTTACCCCCGAACGTGAAGTTGAATTCTTTATTGATCTTGAACACGGTACAAAGCCCATTTCTAAAACCCCATATCGAATGGCTCTATTGAACTTCAGGGAGTTAAAGATCTAACTACGAGAATTGTTGGACATCGGTTTCATTCGACTTCTACATCATCTCGTTGGGTGCTCCTGCTTTATTCAGTAAAGAAGAAAGACGGAGTATGCGACTTTGTATTGACTATCGGAATTGAACCATGTCACCATCAAGAATAGGTATCCTCTACCTCGTATTGATGACTTGTTTGACCAATTCAAGAAGGCACAATTTTTTTCAAAGATCGATCTTAGCTCGGATATCATCAATTTGAAGATTAGAATCGAGGATATTCCAAAGACGCTTTAGAACTCGATGCACGGGCATTATGAATTCTTAGTCATGTCTTTCGGATTGACTAATGCTCTCTGGCTTTCATGGATATGATGAACCGAGTATTCAAGGAATATTTGGATCGATTCGTTGTTGTCTTTATTGATGACATCCTCATATATTCCAAAAGTCATGAAGATCATGAGCACCATTTGAAGCTGGTACTCCAAAAGCTTCGTGAAAACAAACTATATGCCAAATTAAAAAAATGCAAATTCTGGCTTGAGGAAGTATCATTTCTTGGGCACGTGGTGTCAAAACATGGAGTATCCGTGGACCCGACGAAGATTGAAGCAATACAAAGTTGGAGCAACCAAGTCGATGGGATCAAGTACGTAGCTTTACGGGCTTAATTTGGTTATTATCGGAGATTTGTGGAAGGATTTCTCGAATCGCTACTCCATTAACTCAGCTGACTCGAAAAGATATAAAATTCGTATGGAACGAGGAATGCGAGAAGAGTTTCCAAGAGATCAAGAGGAGACTCATTTCGGCACCTGTTCTAACAATACCATCTGGTTCGGATGGATTTGTTATCTACAGCGGATGCTTCGGCAAAGGGTTAGGATGTGTTCTCATGCAACGTGGGAAAGTCATAGCCTATGCCTCGTGACAACTTAAAGAATATGAGAGGAATTATCCTACTCATGATCTAGAGTTAGCGGCGATCGTTTTCGCTTCTAAAGATATGGAGGCACTATCTATATGGGGAGAAAGTGGAGATATATTCGCACCATAAAAGCCTTAAATATTTCTTCACTCAAAAGAACTCAACACGCGGCAATGACGTTGGCTCGAGCTATTGAAAGACTACGACCACACTATTCAATACCATCCTGAAAAGCGAACGCGTAGTGGTAGCGCGTGAGTAGAAGATCATATGCGAGGAATGAGTGCGATGATGTCAAGTATACGACAGAGCCAACTTTAATAGAAAAAGTTAAGGTTGCTTCGAGCCACCGCACCCCAAATGATCGCGTATGAAGAAGAAAGTACAAGAAGGTGCTATTCCAGAAGCGAGAATTGATGAAGAAGGAATACTTCGAGTCCACTCCAGACTTTGTGTCCCTAACGACTCTGATTTGAAGTACAAGATTATGATGGAGGCACACAATACATCATTTGCAATCCATCTTGGAAGTACCAAAATGTATCGTGATCTTCGACATACATTTTGGTGGAACAATATGAAGAGAGAGATTGCAAAGTTTATCTCAACGTATTTAACTTGTCAACGTGTAAAGGCGGAGCATCTAGTACCTAAGGGTCCGTTGCAACCACTTGAGATTCCGAAATGGAAATGGGAACACATTACCATGGATTTTGTTACGGGTCTTCCTACGGTTTCTCAAGGCATCAATGCTATTTAGGTTATTGTTGATAGATTAACCAAGTTCCGCTTTCATTTCTTGCCGATACGGAGACTTATTCCTTGAACATCTTGCTAGTATATATGTAAATGAGATTGTGAAGTTGCATGACATGCCAATATCCATAGTTTGGATCACGACCCAAGATTCACTTCAAGATTTTGGGTTAGCTTGCAAAAAGCTATGAAACGCAGATTCTGATTCGATTCGGCATACCATCCTTAAACAGACGGACAATCGAGAGGACTATTCAAACTCTTGAAGATCTATTAAGACTACGTGTCCTGAACTTCAAGGGCGGTTGGGATAAGTATTTACCATTGGTGGAATTCTCCTACAACAACAGCTTATCGTGCAAGTATAGGTGTGGCTCCATTCAAGCATTATATGGACTAAAATGTTTGCTCTCCGGTATGTTGGGACGAGGTGGGTGAAGCAACATTGTTGGGACCCGAGTTGGTACGTATGACTACTTTGAAAAAGATCCAAATGATTCGACAACGATATACAAACGGCACAAGATCGACAAAAGAGTTATGCGGATCTTCATCGAAAGGACGTGGAATTTAGTATAGGGGATCATGTATTGTTGTGAGTTGCTCCATGGAAGGGAGTTACAAGATTTGGGAAGAGAAGAAAACTTAATCCACGATTTATTGGTCCATTTCAAATTCTTGACCGAGTAGAAAATGTAGCCTATAGACTCGCGTTACCTCCTCCGAGTATGTCTCGTGTTCATAATGTGTTTCATATATCCGCATTTCAGTAAATATGTGAAAGACCCGAACCACGCGTATAGAGTTAGAACCAGGACGAGATAATAGAAGACTTAACGTATGAGGAGGTACTGTCAAGATCTTGGATAGGAAGAAGCATGTCCTACGCCAAGAAAAGGTCATACCACAAGTTAAAGTTTTGTGGAGGAATCATGCTATATAGGAAATGACCAGGAATTGGAACTAAATGAAAGCGAGGTATCCTCACCTTTTCAAAACACCAGTATCGTCGTCAATTTCGAGGACAAAATTTCATAAGGAGGGAGGTTATAAGACCCCAACTTATTATTAATGAAATTTAATTTTCTCTTTTATTATTTTGAAATAGTAAGGATTGATTTGATTAATGTGGATAGTTATGGGTAAAATACGCAAATATTTCAAAATAAGCAAGTGGTTATAAAATATTCATTGTTGTTTTAGAATATTCGTTTGGTCGTGGAATATTCTCATGGCGTCGGGAATATTAAATGCGACAAATAGATCATCATTTGTGGGCCCCATAATGGAAAGCGATTGGATGAAGAAAACGACAAATATAAGTTGTTTAAAAATAACGGCGTAGTTATTCTGAATTAATACTATTAAAAATACTCAAATGGTTAAAACACAAGAAGACACTCAGTATTGCACCAATTATTGATTCTTACGTAAGAAGGCACTACTCAATAATGGTTACGATGATATTCTTATTCAATATTTTATTGATTTAATAATTCTTTGCGTTGATATTTTATATTCTTTGTTGTTTCATAATTGTCATTACATAGTATTTTTCATTATCGAAGCAATAATTCATATTATCCTAATAATATTATTAGATAACATTATTGAAAATGTCTAGAAAGTTACATACAGGAGAGGTTTGGTCACCTAATTGCGGCGCCCGGCCAAGAAGGAGAAATTCTTATTGGAAAGCCCCTCTTTTCCTGGAACTGCACGGTTGTCGAATATTGTGATTCTGTAATATTATTTGTGAATAATTAATTATTGATTCATATGATGAGGAAAATATTGATTTTATGTGAATATAGATGGAGAAAATTTTAATGTGATAATTGTTGAAAATTGAATTTTTTTTTTAAAAAATAATTCATTTAAATATATTATTATATTTTAATAATATAATAATGATGATATTTTTACGATGAATGTGGGATATATGAGTATATGTGGAGGAGGAGTATTTTTGTTACCAAAATATTTAAAACATGTTTTATGTGTCATTGGACCCCATTTCTTGACCGAAATTTGATTATAACTGTAAAATTGCCCGTTTGTGGATTTCTATCAATTTCTGCTTGGAATTTGGAAAAACTTCTTCAGAAAAGTTGTAGAGAATTTAATTTCCTATAAAAAAAGTCATGAGTTTGAATTTTTACGACAAAAGGGCTATTTATTGTGAATTATTGAAGTTCAAGTTCAAATAATTGATTTTGAAAGTTTAAAATATTTTAAATAACAAAAACGTATTTTTCATTATGGTGTGTTACACATGTGTGTGTTGAATGAGCTGAATTCGCTTCTTGGAAGGTTAGGCGTAGGAAAATTTAATTTATATATTAATATTATATTAAATTTTCGCGCTTTGGTGTTCTAAGCATTTTCCTATAAATAGGGTGCTTGGGTTAAATTGAAAATTACACCGTAAATCAAGTTTTCTCTCTATATTATCGGCGTGTTTTTGTGAGTATTTTGAGTATATTTTGAGTATTGCTATATGGTGCAAGTTCAAGTCATACTTTATATCCTGTGTTTTAAATTTAAAATCTTGATCTTTCGAGGTAAGGGATATTATTTTTTAATGATATTATTTATTCTAATATCATTATCTTAGTATTGATCTGAACTTTTAATCAAATTTGGAACTTTTAATGAGTTCTTATTCACGCATCTGACCTTTATTCACGTATACAAGATCTATATCTAATAATCTGACCTTATTCATCGAAAAATAAAAATTTTTTTTTTATCCAAAATATCTATTCGGATACTAGCTTTGATTGTATCCATGTTTTGATCATTCTTGAATTTTACACCACTATGATTATTTTTGAGGTATTGTTGGACATGGATAAAACAAAGTCACGAATCCTTAATCCTTGTCATTTTGTTTCACTTTGGATTCGTTTTCTTTAAAAATATTTTTCATCATCCTCAGTCTTAAATGATGGTATTATTGAATATCTTTGGCTTGTAGTGCAAAGATGAATTGTGACGCCCCCAAAATTAGGTATACATCACCCATCTTGGGTCGCCACTTATACATGGTACGTAATTTAAATACAACTTATTAACATAACTGCTCTTTGTATAATACGACATAAATCGTGAGTTTAAATACAAATATCGTCATACTAGATATTATACAAACTCAAACAAAAAGTCCTCATTATAATTATTATCACACTATTTCACGATAGTGAGAGGACTACTAATGCTATCTTCGTGAGGATCACTCGCTTTCCCGACTTCGTCCCCAAATATATTCTCATTTCTCGAAGAAACGGTGAAAGAAAGGGTGAGCTCAACTAGCCCTTAAGATAATGCGTAATAAATTATCAATAGTCTTTGACAATGTTAAACCGATAAAATACAATAGTAACCGGTTTAATCTGCGCTGAATATCTGATCCATTAAAAGAGTCGAGTAGAAAATAAAATCTACTATCTTTTATGATTTAAAAGGTTTTCTCATCATTTTATATTTGAGACTCAAACTTTAATAAATAATCCACATCATCGAATCACCCCCGCACTACTGACCAGGATATTCTTTAGTATCACGACCACAATTATTCCTGCGCACTACTGGGCGAGAATAGTTGTGTATTCATTAATGGTCATGATCATGCCAACAATCGTCCATCATGACTACTACTGAATCGAGGATTTTTACCACATCATTTGTAACATTACGGTTAAGCTGATTACACGAACGATCCCCAGTCATAATCATACCAAGTCCATCCATGCTCTACGTGCCATGTATGACTTTAAAAAAATATAAACATGAGGATGATGACAATGATATAAGAATTCAATAAAACAAGTTCAAGAATTATTTTATCCGAAAATTATTAACGTCCAAAATTATCGACACGATCTCGCTTTGTAGAGTAAAATTCAAGAATGATCGAAGAATATTTCCATGAAAGATCTCGGATGAAACGCAAATATCGAGGATATTCTACTAATTTCATGGAATAGAAGTCAAAGTTTTAACCAACCGGGTATAATAAAGAATGGAATAACAAAAGAAATCACCACGCGGCAGCCTTGCATGACAGCATTCCAATGAATAATAATAACGGAACGAGTCGGTGAAATTCACACCGGCGAGGATGTTCCAACTAATAAAGATGGAACGGATCCGCAGTAAAACACATGATAGGATATTCCAATGAGAATGATAAAGATTTGATGTAAAAAACACATGACATGGATGTTCCAATGAATAATAATAAAGATTTTAACCCGGTCCTATTGTAAAACACATGCAATGTTCCAACATAATAGAAGAATGTCACCAAGTATAGGGGTAAATCTTTCCAACAGAATAATAAGCAATGGAATAACATAAAGGATTTCACCAAGTATAGGGTATGCGTATCTGAGTTATGTATATAGGTATGCCAATTTTACGAGTTATTCCAATGTAAGAATAATAGTGAATGGAATAATGTAAGTTCTCTTCAAAGAAAGAATAACACCACTTCACCGTAAAAGAACCGAATATAGAAGTAGTGAAGTAGCAGAATACTCTTCTTCTTTCATAACTTTCTCTATATAACCTCTCTATAATTTCTCTCTCTGTAGAGTTTGAATGAATTAAGTAAAAAATAATGAAGGAATGAGCTTCTATTTATAGGAAAATGGAATGCATAGTAATTCAATCCATGAATCGGTCCAGATTGATTTACTTTAATCGACGATTTCATATTTAAAGCAAAAATCTTTAAATAAAATATAATATATTCTATTTATATAAAAACATTTTACTATGCAAACACTACGCAAAACACTACGCTGTACTATGCATAATAAAATATAATATATTTTATTTATAAAATAACTTTAATAAAGTATTACATTTTATATAAAAAGATGTTTTTGTTTTATTACGTTAATAATACGAATAAAACAAAAAGTCATTATCGCTTATAATAATTCATAAGCGATAATAATGGAATCAAACCGAGTGACTTCACATAAAGCATCGATAATCAATACTGCATCTTACTTTCGCAACCACATGTATTAATCGTTTTTACTACCGAGGTAGTTCAGCAACATCAATCAACGGTAAAACTTCCGCCAAGTTATTTCAATAAAATATTTTGTCATTTTCTCAATCCGATTGTGGGGTCCATGATTGAGTAGTTGATTCCTGCTAAACCGAATATTCCCTGACCATCGAATATAATATAACCACTTGCGTATTTTGCAAAATTTATAAATATTACCTTACTATAACATTATATCAAATTATTCCATAATATTCAAAAATAATATTTATAGAAAATTCATCTTTATTTATAAAAGACATGAATGATTTCTAATGAATATCTTTGGCCGAATTCATCGATTTAATATCTTTGGCACATAGTCTGCAGATGAATATTTGATTCATATATATTGATTGGTGTTATGAGGGGATAAAAGATAGACGATGAACTTTTAAATTCACATAGAAGATAGTAGTTTGTATTCTCTACTTAACTCTTCTAATGAATTATTATTTCCAATCTGCGAATATTGATTTAAAACTTGTTGCCTATCAGTATTCTATTAGATTTTTCCCTATTGAAGACTAACGATAATTTGTTGTATATTATCTTAGTCATAATATTCTTTTTGAAATTTGGTGAAGCTCACCCTTTTTCTTTTTGTTCCATTTTTCTTCTCGTAATGCGAGAATATAAGCGAGTGACGAGTTTAGGTATGGAATGAAGGTTACAGAGAGAGTTGTTTAGTAGTCCTCACCATTTTTGTAAAATAATGTATCAATAAATGTGATGAGAATTTATTTGAGTATAGATATTGCCTGTAAGATAATATTTGTATTCAAACTCACAGCTTTCTTGTTGCTTGATAATAAAGTTGTAGTTGTTTTCGTACATGTATTGACAACTCAAAATGGGTGATGATACCTATTTTGGGGCGTCAAATACATATATACTTTTTTTTAAAGACAAGTCAGCTGTCACGTCACATTTCCGTTAAGTCAACCTTTGACTTAACGGTTTTTTTAATTTTTGTTAGTAAAATCGAGTATAGTGAGTAAAAAAAGTCCAGTTATCCATCTGTAAGTCGACCTATAGTACGATGACTGAAAAAACATTTAACCCTAAAAAATCTTAAGATTTAAGTTTTGACATAAAATTCTTTAGATCTCGAAATAACAATCTTGTACTCAAAAATACTTTCAAAATAATTTTATATATTTCTTACAACAAAAAAGTAAAATTAAAAACAAGAACGTGGTACTTAAAATTAGTTTATATATTTTTACAATCATAAAATAAAAGTAACATTACACTAACGAGTATAAATTACATTAGAGCTCTTCTAGGTGGACATTAAAATTGGATACGAGTGTATTTAAATTTCACTTATTTATATTTTTATCTACTATTGGGGTCAAAATACAAATAAGTAAAATTTTAATATACTTATGTTCAATTTTCATGTACATAGAGTTTTTGATTACGTTAATCAATTCACAAATCTTACATACATGAAGGAACAAAACTTCACACAAAAAATAACAATTTAACTTTAAAAGTTAAAATTAACTCTATATTTATTTCTTACAACATAAAAGTATTTCGCACAATTGCATCCAAAGTAAATAACTTCGGTCAATTTATAGACAAAGAGACTGAACAAGTTTGGGTTTATTTGGTAACTATTTATACTTTTATGTTTCTAGATGTTTTACACTTGCATGATTTGATTTCACTAGTGGAAATAAAATAGACAACATTGTTTGATAATTGTATTAAATGTTAGTTTTATTTTATTTTATAAATATATAGATTTTAAAATTTTGTTGTTAACCAGATTCGATACCTAAATCTAATATTAGAGTTGGAACACTCCTTAAGTTAACAAAAATGAAAAATAATAAATTTTTTGTGTTTTCATTTTTTAAAAGCATGAACGGTTAATAGATACTAGTATCTGCTTCAAATTTCAAAAATATAAATAAAAATAAAATTGAATTAAAATAGTTACCAAATAAACCCAAACTTGTAAAAAAAAACCTTATTCTATTTTTTAAAAAAATTTCGTTTAGCATAGTCTACACAAAAATATATACTGGAGTTGGTGTTGTCTTATTTTTGGCAAAAAAGAGTTGTAAATAAAAAACTTGTTAATATTAAAAGTATATTCTTATTTTACAATCACTTTAAAATATACTCCTATAACACTACATGACATATTTATTTAGGGAATTGTTAAATTCACAACACTTTTTTATTATTTTTACAATAAAAATGTCGCTGTAGATGTATAGCGACGGTGAAAACCGTCGTTATAGGATCTATAGCGAAATTTTTGTTATGAAAATAATATTTTTTGTTATGAATTTAATAATTTTCATTTATTTATTGTCATTTATAATCTCAGCAATGAATTCTCTCTCCTAGCTGTCCCAGGCGGTCGGTCTTTTCTTGGAAAGGCGATATAAATTACACTCGCCTGTGATTTTATCATTTTACTTTCCAATTTTCAATTAGTTGGTAAAAGAGAGACTTCCTCCACCTGCGTGTACAGACTTACTGTTCTAGTCTTTGGTCATGTAAATATAGCCCCAGTCTTTCGCTTGAGCTCCTTCGGAGCAATGGGTTTCTCTTTTCTCTAGAATTTACTTGTAAAACAATTATTTGCGCACCTGTTTCTGCAATCAGATTGAGAAACTTAAAAAGGGTAAGTTTTGTTTTCGTTTTTCGATGTTTCTATACGTGGAAGCTAACTTATTTTCAGAGTTTATGAATAATAAATGTGTGAATTTCAGTAATGAATCTAAGTACTACAAGCTATGAGGTTTTGTGCAGATTTTGATTGAATACCTATTAGTATTTCTTAAGGATATATGTAGGGAGACAGAATCTGATATTCTATAAAAAGAGTCCCATTAGCAAAATTTATAAACTTTAAGGATAAATATTTTTTATGTTCAACCCTAATATAATGAGTAGTTTGGTAGTGGTTGCATGATGGTGAAATTGTGTAGTGAAATTTGAGTCTTGAGGAGATCATGACATTTTATACCTTTATTATCAATAAAAGGACTCTTTTTGTAGATTTTTTTTTTATAATGCAAATGGCCAATGGGACTCTTTTTGGGGGACAGACGGAGTATCTTTATTTTGGGTGTCATAATTGAAGCTTAATCAAATTTAACAGCATTACTTTAAGTTAATGGTTTGATGCAACTATTAGTAATGTCCTATGTATTGTTGGTCTTTTGATGGTTTCATGACTGTTGAACTTCTATTCTACAGCTAATTTATAATTGCAGACTTGCAAATCTTTGGACGCAATGAAGTGTTTCCAGTTCTACATTGGAAAAAAGAAGGATGAAACAAAAACTTCAAAATCAATTTCAGTTCAGTCATTTGATTCTACATTTAAGGAACGTGAAACAAGGCAATTTGGGTCTGAACTCAATTCCAGGAATGTCTCAGATATTAGCACAGAGTCCACGGTGAGGGCCTCCTTTCCAAACTTGTCTCAGAAATCCAGCAATCTCAGAGTGTTCACATTTTCTGACCTGAAAGTAGTCACAAGGAATTTCAGCCGTTCTACCAAGATTGGAGAGGGTGGATTTGGGTGTGTCTATAAGGGTGTGCTTAAGATTTCTGAAGATCCTAAGAAGCTTGATGTGGCCGTGAAACAACTTGGTAAAAGAGGACTACAGGCAAGGTTTCCTACCTTGTGTTTTTTTCCTTTTAATTTAATCTTGAAAGAGTTCTTACCTTTTTGCATCTTGCCTGATTTCATTATTCATTTTCTTGCCAGTAATAGTACTGATCTAAGTTGTCGTATCTTGATACGCCCTTTTAACTGGTTTGACTACTACGTTGGCGAGTTTCTCTTTTTGGTTGAAACACCATACACATGTTTATTATTTAGTTACACTGAGATTTTGTCTGACAGGGGCACAAAGAATGGGTGACAGAAGTTAATGTTCTTGGGGTGGTCGAGCATCCAAATCTCGTGAAACTAGTGGGCTACTGTGCTGAAGATGATGAAAGAGGAATCCAGCGGCTTTTAATTTATGAATATATGCCCAATGGAAGCGTGGAGGACCATTTAGCAACTCGATCAGAGAGGGCTCTTCCCTGGTCCATGAGGCTGAAAATAGCTCAAGACACTGCTCGTGGCTTAGCGTACCTACATGAGGAAATGGACTTTCAGGTGGCATTTTTATTCTTTACCTTCAAAATTTTCTTCTTTTTCTTTTTTTTCTATTGGGTGCTTTAGTTAGAAAAACATATATTTATATTTTAATGCAAGTTATTTACTAACTTAGAGCTGGCATAGCCCATGGGCTATCAGTTTGTCAGCATTTTATTTTTTGATTAAAGATGTGGTATACGCGTGTGTGCATCCAGTTCCTATAATGCATTTTGACTTTACGATGATGTTGGATGGTGGTATGAACTGATGATTTTTTTACCGTTGTTTCTGTATGATGTAGATCATATTCAGAGATTTCAAATCTTCTAACATTCTTCTAGACGAGCAATGGACTGCTAAGCTCTCAGACTTTGGATTGGCTAGACTAGGCCCTTCAGAAGGGCTTACCCACGTCTCAACTGCGGTATGCTCATACAAAATGATGTAGAATATCCTTGTTTTACATGTTCTTTGAACTTCTAAACTCATAAATTTGGATCTAGAATGGCAATTTGTGAAATCAGGGGATCCCAATTCCCGACCATAGCTTAATACAAAATGATTGACTTAAACGTATAAAAAGCCAATAAGATTTCTGTTCAGATTTTCCAAACAATTGGATGAAGTGATCAAGAACGGATTACTCCCTTCGTTCAAAAATCCTAAAATTTAGCATTGATGTCAAATCATGAAGTTCTGAAAACAACAATTGTATTGAATAAAATCAAATGAATTTAAATTTGAACTAAAATGATGTAACAAATTAACATCTAAAAGTCAAAATTGGGTTCTCTCATTGTATCTTTTTGTTTTGTTTTGGGAACAAAGTGAGTATATAGTAGATTGACCCCTCATTACTACAACCATATTTTCTTTTTTGATAATTTTTCGTTGGCCTGTTTATAATAATTTATTCTGGTTCTAGGGTTAATATACTCCAGTTCCAAAAAGAAAGTGTACATATTTTTTTGGATGTTCCTTGGTAATAGTTTGATTCTTAAAATCAATTTATATCTAAGCAAGTTGTGAACTAAATAGTTGATTATGTTCAAAATCAAACACGTTGATTTTGAGAAGTAAACACTCATTTTTTTTGCGAGTGGAGCATGCGGTAGAAAACTTCTAGACAAGAGACCATTCTTTAAATGAAATAAATTGACTATGTTCCCCGGGTAATAAAATTTATGGTTCCGTCACTGTGAATATACACATAGTTGGTATGTACTCTCTGTAAGCTGAAAATTATTTTGGTCTATTAGAAATGCACTATTTACAAATCATGTCTATAATACTTGTGATGTTTTAATTGAGTTCCCATGTACTATGAATTATGGCAAATTGTAAGTAATAGCAGGAATATAGATTTAGATGGTTCAAAATTACTTAGTATCGCAGCCCTCCAACTAGTTCTCTTAGGAGTTAGGAATCCCAATTAAATTATGATTGCCCTTGCCACATAAACATGACCAAGTATCCTGCATTCAGTGAACATGTGATAGACTGCCACATGACTATGTTATTCATGGTTGAAAACTTGTATTTACCAAAAAGGAAAAAATATTTGAAAACTTTTATTTACCAAAAAGGAAAAAATATTTGAAAACTTGTATTTACCAAAAAGAAAAAAATATTTAAAAACTTGTACCCATTTCTGTAGAACAACATAATGCACTTTGAAAGCTCAGGTAACAGAAATTTCTTTGCATTTCTAATGTTGCATGGACACTTGGCTTCTCTCTAGAATCTAGAGTAGCAGCAAGGACATAACAGGAAGTAGGCTCAGGTATGCATATTCAGGTAGTCAAAGTAATGGATAATTTTAGAAAGAGATTATGATATTGGAAGACTTGCCACACCTGGCACTTGTATACTATTATACATGTGATTCTGTACATAAGTTGGTCTAGTAGAACATTGGCTGAATCAGTGGACACTTGAGGAGAATTTTGACTGGTCGTAACTATCTGGAACTAATCCTGGTGCGTGTAAGTAATAAGAACCTTTCTTTACTTTTGTCACACCCCCCCCCCCCCTCCCCTCCCCTTCCCAAAAAAAAAACAACAAAAACCCCCACCTCCAAAAGAGTAATCCAGGTTGCAATCTTCTACTTAGGAATTTGTGTGAAGTAAGTTTTTGTGATCTTTCTATAATTGCTAGTATTGGGGTTTTTGCTTACTGTTAACTTGGTTCTAGAGCATGGCTTTTAAAAATATATGGGCTATTGGAAGGTTTGATAAGAAATATATTACATGATATCCAAACATTGGTTAATATTCTGGAACTAATGAGTAGTTTCACGCTGAACAATTAATTAAAGAATGTGTAAGGTTTTCGCTGCTTTTTTGCTGTTCAAATGCGCATTCATTGATTCCAATCAAGTATATAATTCCTTTGAAACTTTATCACCATATAACATGAAAACATTATCAGGTTGTAGGAACAATGGGATATGCATCTCCGGAATACATCCAAACTGGGCGTCTCACGGCAAAGAATGATGTATGGAGTTATGGGGTCTTCCTTTATGAACTCATCACAGGTAGGCGACCATTGGACCGAAACCTCCCCAAGTCTGAGCAGAAACTTTTGGAATGGGTGAAGCCTTACTTGTCAAACACAAAGAAGTTTAGGATGATAATGGACCCCAGGTTTGAAGGTAAGTATTCTATCAAATCAGCCCAGAAGTTATCGATTGTAGCCAACCGGTGCTTGGCCAGAAACCCAAAATTACGCCCAAAGATGAGTGAAGTGTTGGAAATGGTGAATCGGATCATAGATCCATCAACAGAAACAGGCACTACTAAACCAACCGCGACACCTTCGGTTACAACAGTAACTCCTAACAAAGTTACTCACCAAGAAAGAGCTTCTGAGGAAACTGAAAGAAAAGGTAAGAGAAGTAAATCGGATTTAAAAAATAGAGATGGTTCTTGGTTGGCTCGCATTTGGTCATCAAAGCTTGTAAAGACCCGCTGAATGCCATGTTCTCACATATATAGAAGGCTGGCCAGAGTTTTCATTATTTGAGTACTTGAAGATTCTTTATGGAGGGGAAAAAAGTAGCTTAACTAATGAAACCCCTCCAAACACATGTATAGATATGTTGTCGTCCTTCTCTTTTTGGAATCTTAACTTTCAGGATTATGTGGATTTTGGTGGGATGGAAGACACGAGCAAAGGATTAGTGAAGGGTTGTAAATATGGGTTTTTGGACATGTAGATGTAGTTGGTTTCTGTGAAAAGTTTGCTAGGAAATTCTGATTGGCGAGACTTGGATCTGGATTTCATGATGCTCATACTCTTTTACCATATGTTAGTTTATAGTAAATGTTGCATTTGTGTTGGCTCGCATAAAAGGATGCTAGATGACAAACATTTGCTATAACAAATGCAACCAAAAAACTATAAACTTGCATATGGTGAAGGGTGTACATCCAATTTCGTTATACTTGTAATAGCTTCATGGGAATGCCCAGTAGGTGTAGTGGTCTATGATTGAAAATTTTGTTGTTGTATACTAGTATTTTTATTTTACTATAATCATGACAAAACATAAAATTTCTTATATGTTGTGTGAAATTTATGAGTTGTTTTTTGTCCTTGCACTTGTAGAGCTGCAGCTTAAAATATGTCTTGGGTAAAGTTGGATGATATAGAATATGTGATTGTCAAGATTTTCTATGGAATGTGAGGAACCTTTCCCTTGCTTGTCCATAGTCCAACCCGGCGCTCTCCAACAGGATCTATTCTTGCTCGTTCACACTTTATGATAATCGGGAAAAAATTCATAAGGAATAAAAGTAAAACCCTCATTTTGTCTGGGGAGAAAGACAGTAGTATGATGATTAAACTAGGTTTATTATTCATTGCTTGAGCTCTGCATGGTAGTCAAGCATCCTTTATTTTTGAACATAAAAATTTTATAATTTTACGTATTTATATTTTTACCTCCAAAAGAAGTCATTTTATTTGTTATTTGTAAATTTTAAGAAAATATTAATGATTTAATTTTTCATATTAAATAAAATACTAATAAGAAAAAACGTTGTTAAAACCAAAATTAAAAGTGTTTATTTTTTTGGTGTGAATGAATAGTTGGTTGTTGTCTTTATACTCCTAGATTTGATGAAGCCGCATAGAAAATGGCGTGGAAATATATACCAAAAATAGTTAGTGACAAATGACACGGAATTCATTGAATTAAGAAAAACGACGACGACACAAGAAGACAAAATAATTTAAGTGGAAGCCAAAAATAGTGCGACACCCATTTCCCACACTTAATATAGTTTTAATTGAAATGCAATTTTAATTTTTAAGGTTTGAAACCACATCTCCGACCTCACACCACTCAAGGCAGAACAAGAAATTGCATTTATAATTACAATCGCATAAAATCATAGAATTTATAAATGTGATATAATGCGATTTTTATTTTTTATTAACAACACATTGTGATTGTGGTTGTAAATACACCCCTAAAATTAAGTTGTAGTGCATACAATAAAATTGTAAGTAATTAATTTGTTTGTTATGAGTTTTAGTTGCTTGTAAGTAGTAACATTTAGTGTATATCTTCTTAAAAATCTTTATGCAAATTAATATGAAAAATAAGATACTTTATAATAATGACGACAAATATAAAAAAACGTGTTCAAATTGTAACACAAATAAAAAATATTTACAATTGTAATTATAAAACTCTATTAATAATTATATATGTTTATCTTTCTCAAAATTCAACCAAAATCGTATCAATTTTGAAGGTTAAAATTTTACAAATTAACTTAATAGAATGAAAACACATCTCTAATAAATATTTGAAATTTTATATAAGTAGTCTTTACATACACCAAGTTATAAATACAAATTATACTGAGCAACTAATGAATGATAATAGTATATATGTTGCCACCAACACGGCTGAATTTAACCCCTGCTGCTAGGAGGAGTAGCGGAAGTGATACTCTTTCTGGCAGCAGCAGGATATATAGCGGCAGTCTGGTTCTCAGTCATTTACACAATTCCACCATTCTGCTTGGTAATGATTCTACTCCTCCACGATCTAATTAATTCTACATCTTGCAGTGCTTTAGTGGTCGACAACAGTGTTCTTCATCTCCAACTGTTTTGTTTCTTTAGAATTAAGAGAAAGATCCTTCTCGGTCGCAATCCATGTCGGTAAGCTTCAGATAAGCCTCCATAAATTCCGATTTAAACAACAATAAGATTCCTCAGTCTGCAACATTAACTGCATTATTAACTTTCAAACTCCATTATTAATTGAGTTCCTTTATAAGTTTACCAGTACTATTCTCTTGCTCAGACCTGCAACAATTCAATTTCTTTGTTAACTTTTCCATTTCAGATCTCCATTCAGCTTCTTTGGCTTTAAATTTTGTTGAGCATTCTTTGTGAATCTGTTCCAATCCTTTGACTTTATTTTTTAAGAAAGGGCATAAATGATATTAACAAGGTTAAGTAAGGGCATAAATGACAGTCGCTGCTTCTTAGAGCGACAGTGACAGGAAATAACTAAGGGCTTTTTGGTAATTTGCTCTGAAGAGTATCACTGTAAATTCAGTCTGATATAAGATCTTTATTATCATGATAAACGATTCAACCATTGAGATTGAGTATTTGGTTACTGAAATAATATTTATGACAATTGATTTCAACGGATAGGATCCATAGTATTAAATAATTTTTTTAATTTATGTGCATAAACATGAACAGTTATTATGGAACCGGGACACTGTATATATATATATATATATATATATATATATATATATATATACGTGAACATTTTGGCAGGCTAGAGTCGCTAGACCGCTAGGGTAGGCAAGAATGACGGTTCAAGAAAAAGGCCACTTATAGCAACGGTATCTTTTAAACCCACTCAAAAGGCCCATTATAAAAATGAGGAGAGGTTTCAAACTTTCCGTGCAAGAGTTGTTCGACGTTTAACGGCAGGGCAACTGTATATATAATGTCTTAAATTCCCTCTCTTCCATTTCTCCCTCCCATCTTTATCTCCTTCTTCTCCTTCTTCTTCCGTGTAATCTTCAAACTCTATAGGTTTATCCGCGTCTATAGGTTTAAAGCATTCGGACTGAATACTTGAAAGTTTCGACACAAGGATTTGATCTCAATACTTTAGAGTTTCAAAGCAAGGATTTGATGCTGTATCGGGAATTGATTTAAAGGTGCCTATTTTTCCATACATAATTTAATTTATTGATACGTTACTTTGTTCTGGGAATTGATTAGAATCTCCAATAATTTACTGTACTTCTCTTTTTTTGGGTTGAGTACTAGATGATTGTAATATGAAACTAGTTGGTGGGGGTAAACTTAATTATGAAGCTATTGAGAACTTTCGCCTCTATCTCATATTCCTTATTCTGTGTGTACGTGTCTTGATTTTTAATTTCAGTTGCTGGGTGCATGTTAATGTTTTAGTTAGTGTGGAGGGATTGGTTAACCTTTTGATTGCATATAATTTATTGAGATAATCCGAAAATTATTAAATTTCCTAATACAAAAGCTCAAAGCCTCAAATTTTATGCTCGAATGATGCTGAATACGAGCTAGAGAAACATAGAATTTATGAATGTGAAATTAGGGGAAAGTATCGAAGATACCTGACAAAATAATCCCTGTTGTTGGATGTTCCAATTGATTTGGGAAGTAATTGGACACATAATTGAGTTGAACAATTGTTTAGATGTTACTGAATTAAATGTCCAGAGTCATGATTTAGATATTTCTAGATTAGCTTGAATATATAGTGAATAATTAATGGTAGGCCATGTTTTAAGAATATGGATCGTTCGAAATAAGGATTGTGGCTTGATAAGTAGGTTTGTAATAGTAACTATTTGGGGTTAAAATAATGCTACTATCACATAAAAAAGGCTCACATAAATACTCACATACACACACATGCATATTTGTGGGCCCCACATGTCAGGCGGGGCCCCACAATATGCATGTGTGTGTATGTGAGCCTTTTTTATGTGATAGTAGCATTGTTGTTGTGGTTAAGTGGCTTGCGGTACTAAATCGTGATAGTGATAGTGGCTGAAGCATAGGCAAAGGGATTATAACATTCCATGAAGAGTCTAAGACCTATATGGTTATATGATTGTTCAATAAACCCACGAACAAAAAGATTAAGTTTTGCCATTTTAATTCTTCATTATATTTTCTTCCATACTTTTACTGAGTTTTTCACTTTTTTGATTTCCCAGGCGGAAAGCAACTAACTTTAACAATCTTTGAAGGCAAAAAGTTTATCCATATTCCATATATAGTTATATTGTGGTAAAAATACCGGCCTTTACCAGCTTGGAATCAAAGGTTAATCATCTTTGCTTTACAATTGAGGGCTGCATTGACTGGAAGTAAGCAGAGCCGGACGGTCCACCTTTTACAGTAGTAGGCGGCGTTCAAGTCGAAAAGATTGTCGAGGCACATAGTTATGTGTGAGCCAGATCCAGATGTTGCTCGGTGGGGCCTTAATTTTCTTGATGTAGACCAGCTTTTTAGTTCTACTTATTATGGTGACACCAATCAACACAATGTGGACATCACTCATGAACATTATGTCAGAGACAGTCATCAGGATACAGAATCTAACAGTGTAGAAAATGACGAGATTATTGCACATACTCTCCAAGAAGAATTATCGCATATGTCACTTGAAGAAGAAACTGAATTATCCAATACAGTGGAGGACACCTGGCAGGCATCCACTGATATCCAGGATTGGTCTAGTACAGCGACACGGAACTATTATGATGGTGAGTCTTCCCATTTCCAGGGGAAGGAGGGATGTTTAAATAGTTTTTCATTCAAATTATTCAACTAATACTTTCCTATTATCATATCTTACAATCGGCAGCTCGTGAAGATGGCCTACAAGAGACAGATGAAATGGGACCCTCAAGTTCATGCTCTAGCCCTGGAGGATCATATGATGGAGAAGAGTTTAATTATACTTTGGAGATAACAGATGAGTCGGAGCTTGATGGAGAAGTTGGCAAGAGATTAAACCAAATGATTCCTGTTCGTGTGAGTGTTACTTATTCAAAGTACTGTTACTATTTTGGACAGTTTCTCACTTTCTCTAGTGTTATATTTGTACCATAACATATTTTGACGTTCAATCTAAAATTTCCTTGGCAAGAAGTGAATTCTGAATGAGTTCAATCCTATACTGCCTGCCTTATTATTATTTTTGAATATTGAACAAAAATTAATGCCATATATTGATGTGGGATGCTTTGGGTCCATTACCTGTGTTGCTTTGGAATGTAAGCGTCAGTTCATACTTAAATAAATATCTTATGGTTGGTTTTGAATGATTTATCAAAATCATCTTGAGAAACCAAGTCTTATCAAATGGAGTTTCAGTTAATAATTCTCATGCTGGTTATGTGTGTATGTGTAGATAAATTGGTAACTACACCCTTTAGCATTTGTAATATTACCCACAAATATACCCTACAATCTTGGACTCTCATCCTTCCCTGGGCGTTAATGGTACATTTTCCCACTATTGGTGACCCCTAGGATTAGCTCAGCTGGTAAAGGTCTACAAGGAAAAACCTTGAGGTTGCTAGTTCTAGACTTCTAGCTCAGCTGGTAAAGCTTCGAGTGATTACTGGTGAATCCTCTAGTAGCGGCGTGGAAAGGCGAGCCTTTCACCGAACTGTGGTGAGTGAGGACGACTGAGACACATAAGAACCAAAAAACTAGTTTAACTTCCTAAATTACGTTTTTATGAAATAATTGACTGACATCCCCCACAACAAAAAAAATATAATAATAATAATAATAATAATAATAAATGCAGGCTCCTTTGGTAACAGTGGACTATTTGACTACGTTGGTGATTTGGTGGTAGTAGCACCACCATCCTAATTCCTTACCCACTTCAGCTTATGACGCACAGAATTAAACCTGAACCTAAGTCCTATATTGAGCGACCAGATCTGCCACCATCATTGGTTTGTGTCTACCAATCTCTCCCTTTCTTTTCCATCTTGTTCATTGTATTCTATGTATGAACAAAAGGGTTACTTTCTTCTTGATTCATGAAACATCTTTTGTTTTTAGTATTTATGCATTATGTGCTTCATTTTGCCATATGCCAAAACAGAGCATCAGTTTTTGAAATTCAGTAGACCTAACACGTTAACATTCATTATATTTCTGCAGCATGTTCCTAGAACTAATGGAGACATACCTTCTATTGATGAAGCAACTTCTGATCATCAAAGGCTGCTGGATAGGTATCCTTTTTCATTTCCTCCCCTTGTTTTAGGTTGAAGAGATGACTTGAAGGGACATATGTTATTAGATTTAAAGATGACTTTTTTTTGTCCTTTATGCACACAAAATCAAGAATGTCTGTCGAATTTGCTGAAATTTATATACAAAAGAAGTTGTTTTCTGACAATCACTATATAGGACCCTGCTTTTAGTCATGGTGTGAGTTAACTATTCCCATCTCTTCTGAATAAACTGCAAATTTATACTAATCCTAATATGTTGTCTTTCATTCTTCCATCATTCATTCCCCTTCAGTTATCACAAATTTGAATTTAGCTAGTAGGTGACCGAAGTTTTGCACTACATCTTTTATTGAGGATTTCCAACTATGTGAATATGACTTTATCATAGCTTAGTTCCCTACTCAGCCAACTAAGCTTCAAGCTGAGCATGTTTTCTTGCTTCTGCTCCTTGATTTATTATTGCCTAGATTGCTTTAAGCTGTTGGCATTAAATATCTCGTGAACTTTATACTGGAAATTTCTCTGCATTCAGGTTGCATTTATATAACTTGGTTGAGTGCAAAGTTCAAGGAGATGGTAACTGTCAGGTCAGTTTCGCTCTCACCCTTTTTGTTTAGTAAAAATTGAGCTATGCTATATAGAATGTGATAGCTATGTTGTTGTGTCTAAATACGTTCAGAAGTGTATTTAACCAGTGTGTGATTGTGAATCCTTCTGACTTGCTCCTTGCCCTTGGGGGGTATATGTTATAATCAAATGGCTTGATATTCAGAGATTCTTATTTCAAACACATTTTTTCAGATCCTTGTTGATGAAACGAAGTCTTGATGAGTTAAACTTACTAGAGAAAAAAGACATTCTTTGATTGTCTTCAAAATTTAAGTTTTTAAGAACTGGCAGTTATTTATATTGTGCTATTTATTTAACTATTTGGATGTTGTTAAAGAAACAAATAACTTGGAGGTAATCTTCAATAATTTTGGTTATGGAACCAGGAAAGGATACCACTGGAAAATTTAATTAGTAGAGACTATTTACTTACTAAACAATAATTTATAGAGAGCCAACTGTATTACAGTGAAACTCACAGTTATTTGTCCGCACAAGGCTCTATATCCATGCATTATGGGAATATTGTTATTGATCTCGGAACTTGTATTGATGTGTTTTTCTTTTCTGAACTAAAAATTTGTGCTCCCCTCTCGAGCGGAAGTTGTAATTTATATGTGATTTCTGTGTTAGGATTTTATAGTTTCCCATTGTTTGCAACTTGATGTGCCAAGTTCTACTGAGAGAATATGTATGGAATCTGTACACCTTTCTGTTAATTCTTTCTATTGTATGACTTATGCTTGGCATGGGGTCCTTTTGTGATTGAATTTACTAGTAGTTTATCCCAATAATTTCCTGAAATAGTATTTTTTTCCCCGGCGACTCTAGTCGTCTCATTCTTTTTTTTCCCCCTCAGTTCCATGCTTTATCAGATCAATTCTACCGTTCCCCAGAGCATCACAAATTTGTGAGAAAACAAGTTATTAATCAGGTTCCTCTACAATATATTACTTTATATGCTTTAGATCTTTATAATGTAGAGTTCATAAAACTGCATATGATCTGCATTCTGACATTTTTCTGATATGGTTGGATATTATCAGCTTAAGTCACACCCAGAGATGTACGAGGGATATGTTCCAATGGCATATGGTGATTATTTGAGAAAGATGTCAAAGTAAAACTAAAACCCATTTATTTTTCTAGTTTATGGCTTTCATACTTCTTCTGAGTGTTGTTGTGTTGTTGTAATCACAAACTTCAATATTTGAATTATATTTGATTGAACTAGGAGTGGCGAGTGGGGAGATCATGTCACCTTGCAGGCTGCTGCAGATTCGGTAAGATTTCCTCCAGGTCACCAGAATCTTCTCCTTTGATCAGTATGTTTTCCAGTTTATTTATTTATTTCATTTTTCATTTTTTTGCTCTACCTCGTCAATTAAAACTGTATGCATTTTTTCTTTGCTTTTTATCAAGCAGTCCTTATAATGAAATATAAACTTTCTAAAAAAATAAAGCACTTTAATGATAGAGAAATAAAAAAAAATCATTGATATTTTTTATCAGCTTATATTTTCTTCAAATATTAACTTTCGTAGACTCGGGGAATACTAAAATAAATTCAGAACTTATTTATTTTAATTTTTTATTGCAGTATGGTGTGAAAATATTTGTCTTGACATCATTTAAAGATACCTGTTCAATTGAGATTCTTCCGAAGGTTCAAAAGTCAAAAAGAGGTAATTTTTGGGGGTTTCAAAAATTTATTCATGTTGAGGTGGAATATTCTGTTAGTACCTTTTGAGAATGATGTCTGTAGATATGCCTTGTTATTAACTAATCTAATCTTAACTGGTGTCTTCTGAGATTTTGAACTTATTCATCTGCTCATCACTAATTTATTCCCCACATTTTTTTTCGTTTTGTTTTTTGGTGGGGGTGTTTTTATGAATTTCCTTATTAGATTTTATTTGAAATTATCTATTTCATTCCTACCTCTCTTTCTGTTTAAGAAATATTCTGTAGTACCTTTTGAAGACCATATTAATAGATATATCTTGTTGGTATCCAATCTCTTCTCAATGGGTGTCCATCTGAGATATTTGAACTCGAGCATATGTTAGTTAATAATTTAGTTCACATATTTCATTCCTATTTCTCTTTCTTTTAAAGGAATATATTTGGCCTTTTTGGATCAATAATCTCAACTTGAAGTGAGTTTTTAATTGTCAGTAAAAAGGCTATCAGCCTTTGTGGTCCTTGTTACCAAGGGCATTGGGATTGTAGTCTTGTAGATATGAGACAGCCTTAACTCTAAAATTATGTTGTACTAGGTTGTTTCCTCAGACTTGGGATTGAGTTTTCGAACTTGGAACTTACGTATAAGTATTGATTATTATAGAATGATTTTGGCCTACTAATTTCAAAGATATTGAAATAGGCTATTTCAAAACCTCGTATTTTTTATTATTATTTATGAATAGGTTATAAATTATATGTAAATCTAATAATTTACCTTAGAGGAGCTCAGTCAAGCTCTTCTGGCTCTAATGACCTCTGTGTTTGTCCTTTTTCTTTCCCTTTTTTCTTTTATTGATTTTGCCAATACATTGCGCGCTCACAAAACATGTGAAAGGTGGAGTCGTCAACAAGAACAACTTTTTAGAATTGTCCGTAATGTCCTTCCTTTCCTTTAATAAGAGTAAACTACTCGCAGTATAGAAATCTTCTAGCCTGAAACAATGTTGATCCTTGCCATCTTTAAAAGATAAGTAGAGATGAGAACTATAACCAATATAGAATTAAACAATATGAACCTAAATAGATATGCTAATTAAATGCTGCGTAAATAGAACTACTACTATACGAGTTAACTTTTCCCAGTTCTGTGAGCTATTAATCTATTGTCAGTAAATGAAGCAATAAGTTGCAGCACAAAATGTGCTATAACAGGGTAAAATTACCTTTGCAATATTACATCTATTACCATATTCCTCTCAATCTAATCTTATCAGTGTCTAATCTTTGATCTTATCTTATCTTTTTGTTATTTGTTTGTTAGTTCTTCTCCTTTATTTCTTTTTTTGGGTCTTTTTCTCTCATCCGCATGTGATGCTTTACTTATCTTTTTGTATCTGCTTAAAGGCTTTTTAATCACAACCATCTATCATTCCAATAATATGAGTAATGAACTCTTTGTTATTATGAGGTTACCTTTCTTACTAATCTTTCTTTTCTAGAAATATGAAGGATAAAACTTCGAGCTGTGTGAACATTTTGATTGTTATAATTAATACTTACAAGGATTTTATGTATTACATGCAGTCATTTTCTTGAGTTTTTGGGCGGAGGTGCACTACAACTCCATCTATCCTCAGGGAGGTAATATCCCTCAGCTTTTCTCTCCTTTCTTGTGTTGGTCATAAGAAACATAGAAGTAACTCTGATGGATTAAAATAAACCGAATGATTTACCAGTTACCAATACTTGGGTCCTGAATCTTGGGGTGCATATTTAGTTTAGCCCTGAAGCTAGCAGCCTAGCTCATGCAGTTATGTAAATGGTTGTTTAAGAGTCATGGTGGTAGCTTTAACTTTTACCCATCCCTCCTGCAGTGAAAGCGGAAGTTTGACCACCACGCCTACTGCAGGGCGGTGGGTCTTTGCCAATGCTACCACCAGACTATTAAATAATATTTTTTTAGTGATAAAAAAATGGTTGTTGGCATTGATTTAAATATGACATGGAATTAAACTCTCATGCAAAGTCTTGTATAGGTTGACAAATTCAGTGTTTTCGGGTTTGCTGTGTGTTCCTAATTTTTGGCACTTGAATTTGCTTTTGCATCTATTGTGTTCATTAATTACATGTTTCATGGTTGTAACAGAGTTGCCGCCAGGCGATTATAAGAGGAAGAAAAGGTGGTGGATTTTCGGGAATAAGCAGTAGGTGTGTCTGGCTTGTGGCAGAGCACAGCTCTTTATTTTGTTACTGCATCACCTCGGCTTCACTTGTATAGTCTCCTTTATATGGGACATGTTTCATTCTTATATTTATTGACACACAAATCAGTTAAAAATTATTCTTATAGCAAAATTAAGTTAAATTATTACATTCTACAGACTACAGATGGTTTATGTTACTTCCATTTGTTACTATTTGTTTCTGCAGCTACGTACTACTCGTGCTTGCGTTTCCTATCCTTTCACCCTTTTCCTGTTTCTTTTTCCTTTCTTTCCCCCTAAATTTAAATGCTTGTCGTGCGAAGAATTGGTCATAGATTATATGAATATATATATAGGAAAATTTCTCCAAAGAACCAAAAAAATAAATCAAAGATGAATCGGGTTATAGCGACGGTTCAAAATATAGTCGGCTATAGCGACATTTTTCCTATAACGACAGAAAAATCGTCGATATAGCCGGTTCGTTTTGGAAGAATCTCTCCTCGTATATAGCTAATGTTTTATGTCTTATTAGAGATTGTCGGTTACGTGGATAAAAATATTAAAGATGTAATAAGTGAAGTCTCTTATACATGAAAATATTTTCATGTATTAAAAAGTTTCATAATTGTAAGTTGATATAAATTTATTACAATAGACAGTGGTATTCCTTCCTTCAAAAAGTTGCCACGCATACTATATGAGTAAATTCCAATTCTTCGAGAATTAAAAAAATACTCAAAATTCTGACAATCTGCAAGAGATCTTCACTTATTATGTTTATTATTTTCATTATGCTCTCGGCTCTTCTGGGGAGGGTTAAGTGTAAAATTAAATCAATAAAAGGGC
Source organism: Panax quinquefolius (assembly GCA_020205615.1). Lineage (NCBI taxonomy): Eukaryota > Viridiplantae > Streptophyta > Magnoliopsida > Apiales > Araliaceae > Panax > Panax quinquefolius. Next base: position 18,993,674 of record CM035171.1, read on the forward strand.
AAAGTTCTAGTGCGTAAATAAAACTAACAAGTTCAAGTATTGATAATAGTTTGGAATCTATTAAAATAATAATAAGTTAAGTTTTTCCTCTTAGTAATAGATAAAAAGTTATAAGTTTGAGAATTGATATTAATTGAGGATCATAAAACGGCATATTTTGTAGTGAAAAGACATCTTTCATTTTTTATAGTGAGATGACATAAAATTAAAATAATTTTGATGAAATAAATAAAAATGTATTCCTCTGTTTCACAAAACATGCTCAAAGCAAACATTTTCCGACAAATTTAGAAAATCAAAGTAAATGAGATACTAATATAAAATAAGTTCTAATTAAGTACTCTAATAATTTTTTTCAATTTGGGTTTATAAGTTCTATCGATAGCTCAACTTTGTTTATTTATTTATTTTTATAAAAAAAATATTATATACACCACTAAATGATACAAAAGTTTAAATAGTATTTTGCATGCTGTTTAAATTAGTCCCTTAAAATTACACTTTTTGAGCGAGTACATCCCTTTTCCACTATTAAGTTAAGTACTCGAATATGTTTTGGTGGACAATATATATATATATATATATATATATATATATAATAATTCTGTAAATATATAAACAAATAATTAGCCATGTAACATTAGTAATATTTATCCATAGCGATAAATGGACACAATGAGAGAAGCATAAGATAAACAAAAAGAACTTTCAAAACCCCAAAACACTTTCAATCCCAAATATTTTCACGTTCTACACATTATGGTAAAACCACAACACCCGCTAAACTCTACTGCTTCCCAAATAGTTCTTCTGTCTGCTCCTCCGCCTCCTCCGTCACCGGCTGCAACAACAACGCCGTGAACGGCATGTTCCCGTACCCATTCCCAGAATAATTCAAACCCACCGGAGGTGCCTGACACAGATCCAACCTACAATTTGGCGGCCCCACAGCAAACATCCCCGGCTGGCACATCCCGCTGGAAACCGCAGACACCGGTTGAACCATATTAGAAGAACTCAGTGAAGCCGAGATTGAAATCTGCGACCGCGACGCCTGGAGAACACCGGAGGAAGTGCACACGGGTTCAGCCGGAACCGTACCGGTGCCGGTTGCAGCTATGATCGACGGTTCCGCGTGGCGGAGGAGCCACTCAATCGTCTCCCCATCCGAACGGTGGCCTAGTTCTCGGGTGAGTTGAAAAATACGGGCGGCGCAGAGGGCAGGCATACGGACCCGCCGACCACGGCCATTAACTTTTGTATGGCGGTCTTTGGTACTGGAAGGGTGAGAATTAATAGGTTTTTTGGGAATGACCAACTGGGTGGATTTGAAAGAAGTGGTGGGGTTAATGGAGAGAGTAGCTGGGGCTTGAGTTGGAGTTGGATTCGGGTTTGATTGGTCGAGGTGGTGGAGGACCATCCCTGAAGAAGCCATTATCGGAGTGAGAAAGAACAGAGGAGGAGAGAGAAAATTAGGGCTTGTAAGTCGAGTGGAGTTGGTGGGACGGAGCTTGTGGGGTTGGAATTGACCCCACGGAGTAAGGGTTTATATGGAAGTTTAGGTGGGGTAGGGACGTAGGGTAATTAGATTTTAGCAATCTTGGTGCCCATTGCCAAAAAGGTTTTGTGGTACCCACGGTCTATTTTTTTATGTGGGCCTTCTAAAAGTATCTATGTGGGCCTTCTAAAAGTATCTGGTAGTATAACGTATGAATAACAGCTGACCAGTGAGATTTATTTTAAATTTTAAACGGTCCAGTTTATTTATTAGGATGATCAAAAAATTTAAAATTTGTTTTGTTTTGTTAATTAGATAATTCAGCACTGGGAGTTTTTTTAGTTGACTCGCAGCTGCCAAGTGTGATTAAGTTTGTGACGTCATTAAAGTTGGTAAAAAATAATAAAAAGTAAACCCTCAATCGCATAATATTGACGTTTTAGATAATTTTATTTTTTAAAAATTATTTGATATTTTATATAATTTAAGAGAATTAATCATAATTTTTTAAAAATTACTCTTCATAGATAATATTAAAAATGAGACAGAGTATGAGATAAATATTCATATATGATAAATAATATTATATTTAATATAATATAATTATTTATTTATTTAATTTTTGTGCAGAACTCTAAAACTTCATGCTACCAGATTTTTTGTAGTCTTTTCACTTTAAAGTAGAAAAAGGTGAAAAAACAGAAAGTCTTTGAAATGTTGCAGTATTTTTGAAATTACTGTACATGACTTCTCTCGGCTAAAATTTATGATTTTATAAGATGATAATCATTACTTAAACCACCACAATTAGACTTTATAAAATTATTAGCATCAGTCTCGTGCGTCCGGCATTATGAACGATAAAATTTATCTTAAATATTGAACGGTTAAATGATTTATTAGAATGAGCGAAAAATTTAAAATCATTTATATTTTGTTATATAGATTATGATGTCTTTAAATAAATACTCCTCCATCCCATCAAATAAGATCAACTTTTTAAGGTTGATTTGAAATATTTACAAATTTAAATTAATTTATTTTTAATAATATAATTATAAAAATTATAAATTACACGATTTGTGCAATAAATCATATCAATTTAACTGTACATATTTTAACTAGAGTAAATTAGATTTACAGATCTCCGTTCTTAGTGTTAGTTTTGTATATATTTTAACTAGAGTTAATTAGATTTACAGATATACGTTCTTAGTGTTAGTTTGATTGCATCTTAACAGTTTAACTTAGATTTTATTTGATTGTATCTTAATACATCTTAATATCTCACCTCTTAATAAATCTTAACAGCTCATATCTTTGTATTAAGAGGTCCTCTAGATAGTTAAGATATAAATGTGAGTCTAAACTATTCAGAGCAACTCTTAATACAAATATGTGGACTCTTAAGATGCATTAAGAGATGAACTGTTAAGATACATTAAGATGCAATCAAAAAACACATAACTCCGTATCAGTAATACACAATATTGGTTAAAATTAATAATTAAAAAAGAAAGAAACCAATTAACTCTACGGATTATAATGGAAATAGTAGCATTTTACAAGAATCACTCCTCCAAGTATTTAGAACACTAATATTCGGAGATTTTATTTTTTATGCAATAAATAATCAAGTCTATAACAAGGCGATGTGCCTAAATATTCACATCTGACCCTAATTTTAAATTGTTTGCCTCCTATTTTATTTTGAAATAGAAACAATCTAATACATAAATTCGGAGTAGTTTTGGTCTTATCAATTTTCAAAGCCTTTTGGATTCTTTTTTTTTTTAAATGCTCTTCAACTTTTAAAATATTTTTTATTTTATCTTTTTATATTTTTTTATTTAATTTAATAAATTTTATAAATATTTTTGTTTTGTGTTAGCAGATGCTGGTATAAATAAACTGCAGCAAGTCACGAAAATTGTCAGGGTAGAGGCCCTGTTTGGAAATAATTTATAAGTTGGTCAAATTAATTTATAAGTTATTTTTCACTATTAAGGTGTTTGGTAATCATTTAATTTTTTGACTTATAAGTTGAGTTTTAAGTCAAAAAAAATAAGGAACTAATTGTGAATTATTTAAGAATGACTTATAAGTTATTTTTGACAAAATGTAATGTCTATTTTGCCCATCTTTTTATTAATGTTTGTTAGAATTAGATCACATGTACACGACAATAAAAAATTAACACATAGATTTACGTGGTTTCCCATTGTGGATAGTCTACAGGAGCGGCGTTCTTTTTTTCTTCAGATTGATTGAATGTATTATATAGAGTTTTACAATAGATAGCATTTACAACTACTATTCATATTTCAACCTTAATTCACTTTATAGCCTTAAATACCCTATAAATATTCTTTTCTAATCAAATCAGGAAATTGATATTTGTCGTCCGACGCGGCCCGTCTTAGCTTTTAGATTACTGCATGCCTTGCTCGAACTTTGTTACTTTTGGTACGCCCCTACGCCTCTAACGATGCTCCTTGTGTAAGACCCCATCTTTTATAAATAAAGATGATTTTTTTCTATAAATATTATTTTGAATATTATGGAATAAATTTGATATAATGTTATAGTTGTGGGTAATATTTATAAATTTTGCAAAAGTATGCAAGTTGTTATAAAAATATTAGTTTGGTTAGGAATATTCTTTTTTGTTAGAATATTAAATCTGATAAATTACTCAATCATTGGTGGACCCCACAATGTAATTATTGTCGGATTGAGAAAATGACAAAATATTTTATAAAAATAACTACGAGGAGGTTACCGTTAAAAGCTGTTGAACTACCCGTGGTAAAAGATGCAATGTCTACCAGCGTAGTTGCGTAGTAGCACTCTGCGGTATTGATTATTGATCTTACGTGAGAAGTCGACTCACTTATCTTCAATTATTACTACAATAATTCTTTGCATCATATCTCTTATATTATTGATTCAATTATTATCACAATGATCATCACAGATAATATGTTATAGTATTAAATCAATAATTGAGACGACAAGTTATAAATGATTAATAATTGTTGAAAGATTAAATATGTGTTGATGAAAAAAAAAAATGATTTGTGGTAAGTTTGATTATTTTATGGGGGCTCGTATATCATCATTTAAGAGTCTCTTCATCGATAGTAATTATCTTCGTCGATAGTAATTACCCTTGTGAATAGTATTTACCTTCGTCGATAGTAATTACCCTTATGAATAGTATTTACCTTCGTCGATAGTATTTACCTTCGTTAATAGTAATTACCTTTACCAGACGTCGAACCACTTGTTGCTTCACATTACAGCGTCGAACCACTTGTCGTTTCACATTACAAACGTCGAACCAAACCGTCGTCACTTCAGCTTTTCACTTCTAAGAAAAGCTAAGCTAGAAATCTTCTATAAATAGAGGCTGAGGGCTTCATTATTTTTCACAAATTCATTCAAGCTATAGAGAGAAAATATAGAGAATAAGAGAAAAAAGAAGAGTATTTTGTTACTACACCGCACTCTTTGCGATATTCAATCTTCTACCAAAATGTAAGGGGTGTTATTCTTTTCTTATTCATTAAGAGAATCTATTGTTATTCCATTGCTTATTATTCTGCATTGGAATAACTTTGTATCACGCTGATTTTACCTATACTTGACATTATTCTTCATGATTATTTTGTTGGAACATCCACTGCGTGTGTTTTACCGGACTGGTTCCGCCTTTTATTATTACATTGGAATATCCTATCTCGTGTGTTTACACCGATCTGGTTCCATCTTTATTATTACATTGGAACATCCCATCGGTTGTGAATTTCACACACCGTTCCGTTATTTATTATTCATTGGAATAACTTTATCATGCGGTCTATCGCATGCGTGGTGATTTCTTTTGTTATTACATTCTTTATTATACCCAAATTGGTTAAAACTTTGACTTATACTCCATGAAATTAGTGGAATATCCTTGATATTTGCGTTTCATCCAAAGATTTTCATGAAAATATTCTTGATCATTCTTGAATTTTACTCTCAAAAATGATGTCATATTGATAATTTGGGCGTTAATAATTCCTGGATAAAATAATTCTTGAACTTGTTTTATTGAATTCTTATATCATTGTCATCATCCTCTCATGTTTATATTTTTTTAAAGTCATCTGTGGCACTCAGTAGTGCATAGATGGTCTTGGTATGATTATGACGAGAGACTATTCGATGTAATCATGGTAGTAATGTTACAAAATGATGTGGTAAAAATTCTCGTGGTAGTAGTGCGTTGATGGGATGATTGTTGGCACGATCATGACCATTAATGAATACACAAATATTCTTGGCAGTAGTGCGTGAATAATAATGTGGTCGTGATCTTAAAGAATATCCTTGGCCAGTAGTCGCGAGGGTGATTCGATGATGTGGAATATTTATTAAAGTGAGTCTCAATTATAACAAGTGATGAAAAACCTTTAAAACCTAAAAGATAGTAGACTTTATTTTCTACTCTTGACTCTTTTAATGGATTAGATATTCAAACAGCAGTTAAACCGGTTGTCTATTGTATTTTATCGGTTTAACATTGTTGAAGACTATTGATAATTTATTACGCATTATCTTAGTCATAATATTTCTTCTTGGGCTAGTTGAGCTCACCCTTTCTTTCACCGTTTCTTCTCTTGAAAATGAGAATATAGGTTGGGACGAGTCGGGGAAGCAGTGATGGTCCTCAAGATAGCATTAGTAGTCCTCACTATTACGTGAAATAGTGTGATAATAATTATAATGAGGACTCCTTTTTGAGTTTGTATAATATCTAGTAGATGATATTTGTATTTAAACTCACGCTTTATATCGTATTGCATACCCACAGATTATGTTAATAAGTTGTATTTAAATTACATACCATGTAAGTGGCGACCCAAGATGGGTGATGTATACCTAATTTTGGGGCGTCACGGTTAATATCGAGCTTAGGGATATGATCCCCGGCTAAGATGTGAGAATAGTACTTGCGGAGGAGAGAGGCAGACGGGAATACCTTGTTAGTATGACCTACCTAAGTTTATGTCTTTATTTTATTGGTTGGTCGGAAGATAGGGATAATTTGTTACATGTCAATTAACCTTTTGTTTTGTGGCAAGATGTCTGAAAATGACATCCGAGAATGTTGAGAATAGCGAATGGAGCGCAGCGATTGTTGATTCACCACATATCAATAATCGTGATAATGTGCATCGTGAAGGCGAATCCTCATGCAAATAACAACACCGACCAAATGATGAATGATCAAATGTTCAGAGGTTTATCGATTTATGCAACAAAATGAAGCGAGAGCGACTCGCCCAAAACGTAGGTGGAAACACGGAAAACTCTCGGGCCACCACCGCTTAAACAATTCAAGGAGCTGACCACCGGAGTTTAAGGAGAGCAAAACCACTTCAGCGGAAGCATGGATAAAAGCAGATTACCAAGATATTTGATGTCTTGGGATGCTCCGAGGAGCAAAGGTTCCTTCTAAGCTTTTATGTTGCGGAGAGGCAGATTCTTGGTGGGAATCGGTAAACGCGTACTCAACTCATTGTCTTGAAGATATCTTGGGAGAAGTTCCAGGGAGGCTTTCAACGACAAATACTTTCCTCGAAAGTATTCGCCATGAAGGAGGTGGAATTTATCAAGTTGGAACAAAACAATATGGCCGTGTCGCAATACGAGGCAAAATTTGCGAAGTTATCACGGTTTCGTCCCCACTTGGTGGATAATGAAGAGAGAATGGCGCGAATGTTTTTAAGAGGTTTGAAGCGAGATACGTCAACATCTTATTTCTCATAAACCGTGTTTTGTATTCGGATGTTGTAAATAGGGCTCGATTAGTGGACGCGATAATGAGTCAACACAACTAAAAGAAAGCGTAAGCAAAATTATAATACCGGTGAGAGTAGTCGTGAGCGGTGACAACAAGCGTGGAGGGAATCAACGGGCGGATATGGTAACCACTTCCGAGCGGTAATCGTAGGCAAAACAATAAGAATGGACATTTCAAGAAAGCGAAGATTCAACAATGGTGGAAAGGCGTCGACCAAAGACCCATTGTTAAGGAAGGAGAAAGACCACCTATCATATGCTTCAAATGCGGAGGAGAGGACACATCACCAAACTGCGTCATGCGAGTCAAAAAGTGTTATAATTGTGGAAGAGAAGGTCACTTAGCTCGATTTTGTCGTTCCATCAAGACAAATTCAATTAGGATGGAGGCACCAAAGGCCATCCCGGAAAATTCAAAACCCGGAAATAGTCTGGAGGAGGCGTTTTTGTGACCTCCCAAAGAGCAAGGAATCCGAATGAGGTCATCACGGGTAAGCTTATCATAAACTCTAATGAAGTCTATACTTTATTTGATCTGGGTTCTACCCATTCTTTTATTTCTCCTACTTGCGCCATCGATTAAATTTGACTCGGAGAAATTAGACTTTTGACTTATCTGTGGAAACTCCGTTGGGAGAAACCTTCATTACATCCATTGCTTATAAGTCTTGTTTGGTTCAAATCGGTACCCTCACATTACCGTCGATCTTATTTCATTAAAAATACTTGCATTTGACGTGATTCTGGGATTGATTGGTTAACTACTTATCATGCAAAAATGATTGTTTTCGTAAGGTTGTTAGCTTTCGTATTCCTAATCAACCTATTATGCGAATTCAAACGACCAAACCATTAAAATCAATCACGGTCGTCTCAAGCCATAAAAGCTATTCGTTTATTGAAAAACGGATGTCAAGCTTTCTTAGCTCATGTCACAGATTTAAATAAAATACGTCGCTTTTAACGATATTCCTATTGTTAATAAATTTCGATGTATTCCCAGAAGAACTTCTGGCCTACCCCGTAGGCGTGAAATTGAATTTTGTATCGACCTTGAACCCAGATGAAAACCTATTTCCAAAGCCCCATATCGAATGGCTCTATTGAACTTCAGGAGTTAAAGACCCAATGCAGGAATTGTTAGACATCGCTTTATTCGTCCTAAGTACTTCTCCTTGGGTGCTCCTGCTCTATTCGTGAAGAAGAAAGATGGGAGTATGCGACTTTGTATTGATTATCGGGAGTTGAATCACGTCACCATCAAAAATAGGTATCCATTGCCACGTATTGATGACTGTTTGACCAGATTCTGAGGAGCCAAATTCTTTTCAAAGATTGATCTTAGTTAGGATATCACCAATTGAAGATTAGAATTGGCGACATTCAAAACGGCTTTTCGAACTCCGATGACGGGCATTATGAATTCTAGTCATGTCCTTTGGATTGACTAATGCTCCTCCGCCTTCATGGATATGAGGCAAGTATTCAAGAAATATTTAGATCACTTTGTGGTCGTCTTTATTGATGACATCCTTATTTATTCCAAAAGTGTGAAGATCATGAAGCGACACTTGAGGTGACACTCCAAAGCTTCGTGAATATAAGCTTTATGCCGAGTTGAAGAAATGCGAGTTACGAGCTTGAAGAAGTAGCATTCCTTGGGCACGATGGTATCAAGTCATGGAATATCTGTTGACCAAAGTGAAAGATTGAAGCTATTCAAAGTGGGAACAACCTAAATCGATGGCCAAGATCGTAGCTTTCTCGGTTTAATTGGTTATTATCGGAGATTCGTGGAAGGATTTTCTCGAATCGCTATTCCATTGACTCAAATTGACTCGGAAAGATACAAAGTTCGGTTGGGCGAAGAATGTGAGAAGAGTTTTCAAGAACTCAAGAGGAGACTTATTTCAAAGACTGTGTTACGACAATACCATCGGCTCCGGAGGATTTGTCATCTACAAGGATGATGCTTGAGCAAAGGGTTGGGATGTGTTCTCATGCAACATGGAAAAGTAATAGCTTATGCCTCGCGACAACTCAAAGAATATGAGAGGAATTATCCTACTTTCGATCTGAAGTTAGCATTTATTATCTTGTGACTTAAAATTTGGAGGCATTACTTGTATGGGGAGAAAGTGGAGATCTTTACGGATCATAAAAGCCTCAAATATTTCTTCACTCGAAAAGGAACTCAACATCACGACAAACGACGTTGGCTTAGAAGCATTGAAAGATTATGATCATACCATCCAATACCATCACGGAAAAGCGAGCGTGGTGGTAGTGACGTTGAGTAAAAATCATATCGCAATCTGAGTGCGATGTTGTCAACGTAAAGGCCCATTTTGTGTGACATGCAAAGGATGGAGATAGAGTTAAAGACTCGAGGACGCATGTGATGATAACGAGTATACGAGTAGAACCAGACTTTAATCGATAAAGTTAAAATTTGCTTTCGAAGCTACTGGACACACGGAGATGATGCGTATGAGGAAAAAAGTGCAAAAGGTCTTTATCTTAGCAAGAATCGATGAAGAAGGAATACTTGAAGTCAACTCCGGACTTTGTGTTCTAACGACCGATTTAAAGTATAATATCATGATGGGCGCTTACAACACACCATTTGCAATCCATCCGGGAGTACCAAAATGTATCATGATATTCGCTATACATTTTGGTGGAGCAATATGAAGAGAGAGATACGCCGCTTATCTCAAGGTGTCTAACTTGTCAACGAGTTTAAAGCGGAGCATCAAGTACCAAAAGGTCCATCGCAACCACTTGAAATTCCGAATGGAAGTGAGAGCACATTACCATGGATTTCGTTCACGGTCTTCTAAAAGTTTCTCAAGGCGTTGATGCGATTTGGTCATTGTTGATAGATTGACCAAGTCTGCTCATTTCTTCTGGAATCTGAGAAACTTATACACTTGAACGTCTTGCTTTCGTATGTACATAAACGAGATTGTAAGATCGCATGGTATGCCGGTATCCATAGTTTCGATCGAGACCCAAGATTGACTTCACGATTTTGGGTTAGTTTACTAAAAAGCTATGGGCGCAGACTTACGATTTAAGCTCGGCGTATCATCCTCGGCGGACGAGACGGATCGGAAGGACTATTCAACTCTTGAAGATCTATTAAGACTACGTGTCCTTGATTTCAAGGGGAGTTGGGACAAGTTCATACCATTGGTGGAGTTTTCCCTACAACAACGGTTATCAGTAAGTATTGGCATGGCTCCATTCGAGCGTTGTATGGAAGAAAGTGTAGTTCTCCGATTATCTTTGGGATGAG